>JACXGI010007592.1:0-23322 GCA_016801175.1 Esox masquinongy
GGGGGGGGGGGGGGGGGGGGGGGGGGGGTGTCATACCCCATACACATCAATGGAGCTGAAGTGGAGAGAGTCTCCGAATTCAAGTTTCTTGGTGTGTTCATCAAAGATGACATCACTTGGTCCAGACAAGAGAACTCATCCTCTCAGGCTGCATAACTACCTGGTACGGCAGCTGCTCCGCTGCAGACCGCAGGTCCCTCCAGAAGGTGATAAAGTCTGTGGATCACGTCATCGGCTGCCATCACCCCTCTGTGTAAAGCATCTACCGTACACGATGCCTGAGGAAAGCACAGGACATCATCAAAGATCACAGCCACCCAGGCTATGCTGCTGTCTGGTAGACCCTACCGGAGCATTGGGGCATACACTTCCAGACTCACAGTTTTTTCCCTCAGGCCATAAGGCTCCTCAACCAGCAACACTGATCCATGATCATAGTGATCACACATGAACATTACAGATGCTCTGATGTCCTTTCAGGTACACTTAATGGGCATTAGAATCTTCTTTGCATTAGAATCTTCTTTGCAATTCATAAGCATACTACACTCATATGTATCTATAATATTCAATACCTCTACCATACTGTTCATACTCCCCTTCCTACTCTTTCTAGAATTGCAGCTAGTTTACATTGTTAGGTATATTATTGCCATACGTGCCATATCTATAATATTCATTACTACTACCAATATTGTTCCTAGTCTACAGTACTCTTCTAAACTGCTGCTAGTGTACAGTGTTATGTATATTATTGCTTTTTTTTGCTATATGTTTGCTGTATGTATATTTTTCTTATTAATTCTCACTATGTAGTTGTAGTGTGCTATGCCACCATTCATAAGCTTATTACACATATGTATGTATCATTAATATTCTATAATATTGAATAATTTTACCAATTACATTATGTATATTATTGCCATACTTGCCATACCTATGAAGTTCAAAACTACTACCCAGACTACTGCTAGTTTACAGTACTCTTTTTAAACTGCTGCTAGTGTACAGTGTTATGCAGGGGCAAAAATCTGATATCAACTTTGAAGGGGACAATTACATATTCTCAAGAGCTATTCTTGAAGGGGACATCAAAACTAGTGCTGTGATACTGTTTTAGTTTGCACCCTCGGTTTGCTCCTTACTGTAGCTCTGCAAATTTCAGCCATTGTGTGTGAACCCTACCAACATAAAACAAACTTACTCGATGTTAGCTACGTGTATTAAATGCCGTTCAGACGGTAGACACAAAACACTGTCACCTTGCCAGCTAAGGAACACTACATACATTGCATTGCAAGCTTCTCTCATTGACTCAAGCTTCTCTCATTGCAGATTTAGGATTGCCATTTGTACTGCATTTGCCTTCATTGCACATCTATACATTCCACTTGTAATATACATATATATATATACATTTTCTGCCCTCTTCTATTTGCACTTCTGGTTAGATGCTAACTGCATTTCGTTGTACTGTACTTGTACTGTTCAATAACAATAAAGTTGAATCTATTCTAATTGACTCGAAATCAAACAGCTGCAAAAACTGGTTGATGTTACTGGAGCTAGCTAGCAAACGTCAGCTTAACCGCTAGCTAACAAAGTGTGACGTAATTCAATGCAGAGAAAATGAAGGCTGGTGATGGTTATAAATGTGTTTTATTGTGTTGAGTGGTAGAAGTAAGGAAATGTCTAACATATCCTTTGCTAAATCTAGTCTGCCACCAACAACAGACCTGCAGGATGTGTATTATTATTATTATGCGTATTATTATTATTGCAATTACATAGTTATGTTCACAGTTATATATTGGGGGGGGCAGTGTTGTTTGTTGCATTTGATAAATAAACCTTGAAATTGCAATATCCAAATCAACTACTTGTGCAATTTTCAGCACCAAAAAAAAATGAGAATGAGATGCGCTTAACGAGAGGCAACAGGCACGGTGACGCATCATACGTCTGTAATAGTTGTTCTTGCTGGTGTTGTGGGTATTTTTGTAGATTACTTAAATACCAGGACTAATTTGTTTAAATGCTTGATGGTTTTTCAATGTTAGTTTGAGTTAAAGCTGAAGTACGTACGTTTTTTGCATTAACACATCGCTGTTCTATTCATCTGGATCATGGATGAATTCCTACCATATCAGATGGTCCCAGGCCCGTATCTGAAAAACCTCTGTATACGGTGTACTGCTCCTAAGGAAAAAAGTGGTCGGCTCTCGCAGGAGCGGGAAAAGTTATCCTGCGCACAGGAAGTGATGCGTCTGACGTATCAAACAAAGAGCTGAGGCTGGACAAAATAAGGAAGTGGCTACTCATGTTGTGGATCAAGCAGCGAGAGACTTTAGCCAATTTTATTTAAAAAAAATGGAAGAAGTTGAGAATGTAACGGTAATTAAGACGGTTTGGATCAAAAGAAGGCAAATCTGGTAAACGAGAGGCAGGTAGACGCCGTTTGAAATGAACATTGGTGCTGCTGCCTATCCACTATGGATGGAACTCATGGAGCAAAATGCGTTAAACTTCGACGCTGATGTGGCAATTCTGTTAAATAAGTAAAGTTAACTAAAACACTAGCTACCTACCTAACCTCACACTGTTGTTAGTAATTGCCCTATTGGTGTTAATGTGGCTAGCTAGACAGAGCAGACATGGCTATAGTTACGGACTATACATCTATCCAGCAGACATTGTGCAATTGACAAGTTTTGCTACTACTACCAGCTTCTCATAACGTCAGCTTGCCAGCAATGTTAGCTGCCTAGAATAACCTCATACTGTTGTTAGTAATTGGCTAATTACCAGGCAAAATCGATTGGCCAGTTTGGTTAACTAGCTAACTTTCTGTGGATAAAGAGGCGAGCTGCCGTCTGTACATGCTGTATGGAGGTAAAATTGGTTTTATATTCACACATTAAATAGACATTCGCCAATAGCCATTTACAAATTTGAAAATCAAGAACTTATTCATTGATTGACAAATACACATCAAATAACATCTGATTAATTCTATAAATGCCTGGCATACTTTTACAACCTTTGTTTTCAATAGAAACTCCACTTAGGATTTAGTAGAAATTCCTGAAATATGTAGTAGTGCAAAAAAAGCTTTGAAAATCAATAACTTATTCACTGATTGACATATACACATCAAGTAATGTATGATTTATTCTATAAATGCCTGGCACACTTTTGCAACCTTTGTTTTCAATAGAAATTCTACCATAAACATAGCAATCCCTGAAAACATCATTACATTAAATGAGTAGTTAAAGGAAAAGTTTGCTATTTTTTTTAACCTGGGGCCTATTTACAGCCCCTACATTTATCTAGCATGATCCTAGTTCATAGAGACATTTTTTTCATAAATTATTTCAGTTTTGAGTTTTCCAATTTTTCCTGCAGTCTGTCTCAGGGCTAAAATGGAAGTGAACGGGGCAACTGATGTAGCATTCGAAAATATATGCTACATTTGGTTTTCCAATATGGGAAGGCCACAGTGTATTGATGTAGGTCTCCATATGTTGTCCTGAAAAAATTGTGTCAAAACAAGCATTATGTCAAAGGTTATGTTCTATGTGAAACCAAACTATTTTTTTGTAAACAATGCACTACCTAACAGTGCGGTGCTGTTTCAAAAACAGCTGAACTACGGTGCTGACCTCATTGGCGTTTACTAGCTAGCAACAAGCACAATTTACAGACATTTATCAAAATGTTTCGAGAATGTGCAGTCACCTATTGTGTTAATAAAATTAAATCTAGCTGTCTAAAAGACAGGCAGTCATTCTGGAATGTTATCAGAGGAGCCCGAGGCTGTTAGAATCACTAGTCAGGGAAAATAACTGACATGGCTGTTCCCAACAGTATCAAAATCATGCCAATGCTGGGGACGTGGAAGGTTTCCAAAACTGCCGGATAACAAGATGCTGCCACCAACATACTCGACAGTACAGTAGGTACAGTCCACGTTGAGATATGAGTTTTGTTGGATTTTATCAGACCATAACACATTTTCACACATGGTATTGGGAGATTGAATGTCTTCTAGATACATTTATACAGGCTTGGATGTTATTTTCTTCTGAGAAATGGCTTCTATCTTGCCTCCCTACCCCACAGCTTCAGTCTTTTGGAGGATACCCGGAATGGTTGTAATTTACAGCAATTCCTGCAGCTCCTTTAATTTTGCTGTCGTCTTCTTGGTAGCCACCTTGATGAGTTTTCTCCTTGCCCTGTTGTCAGTTTTGGAGAGATATACTAATCTTTGCAATGACCAGGTTATGCCAACTTGTCTCCCTTTCCTAATGATGATCTTCAGTGTTCCATGATACACTATATGTCCAAAAGTACATGGACACCTGACCATCACACCTATATGACCTTGTTGGATTTCCCATTCCAAAACCATGGACATTAGTATGGAGTTGGCCACCCCTTTACAGCTATAACAGCCGTCACTCTTCTGGGAAGGCTTTCCCCAAGATTTTGGAGTGCCTCTGTGGGAATTTGTACCCATTTATTCATCCCAGAGATGTTTAATGGGGTTGAGGAATGGGTGTGGCTGAAACACCTGAAGTCAATAATTAGTAGGGGTGTCCACATGCTTTTGGCCACACAGTGTATATGTACTACCTTCCTAATTCTTTTATATTCCTCTCCTGATCTGGTCCTCTAAACAATAAGATCCCGTAGATCTTTTTTTAGCTCCTTGTATGCAACTGAAAAACCTGAAAGGAAATAGGTGCAATAACTACGCAGTGTTTCTGAAATAGTGAAACAAACTACATACCTTGAGTTATTTAACCATTTAGAAAAACACTTTATCATCATAGAACCCTATTGCCAATGGTTGAACAGTTGAACTTTAGTTACTTTATAACCCTATTTCAAAGATTGAACAGTTGAAACTTAAGTTGAACCTTAGTTACTTTATGTATTGTCAAAGATTGAACAGTTAAACCTTACTTACATTCTCACTTCTAGTGAGATGCATTGATACTCTATGCCAGGAATAGGCTGGTTTTCATGATCTGTCTGAAACCAGATTCAAAACCCTATTGTCTAATGTAAATTTATAAATTGTTTATAGTGGATATATAAATGACATAATCCCTAATAAGGCATTTATAAGGCCTTTCAAGACGTGAATTTATTATGAAGAGTTTCCGATTTCGCTTGTTTTCAGCTTTGATTTCAAAAGCTGCATTTTGGGTGTGTATACTATTGATATATATGTTGTCTTTCTACTGTTTTCAATTAAAAATAGGGATTAAATTATTTACCTTACACTGGTGCAGTGGGCCCTGGGTTCCTCCTGGTGCAGGACAATGCCCGGCCTCATGTGGCCAGAGTGTGTAGGCAGTTCCTGGATGATGAAGGCATTGATGCCATTGACTGGCTCTCATGTTCCCCAGACCTGAGTTCAACTGAGAACCTCTGGGACGGTACGTATCCGACGCCGCCAAGTAGCGCCACAGACTGTCCAGGAGCTCACTGATGTCCTGAACCAGATCTGGGAGGAGATCCCCCAGGACACCATCCGCCGTTTCATCAGGAGCATGCCCAGATGTTGTCGGGTGTGCATACAGGCACATGGGGGCCATACACACTACTGAGTCACATTGTGAGTTGCCATGATGAAATTCAGCCTGTGATTTCAATTTTTTACTTTGATTTTCGGTGTGAGTTTGAATCCAGCCCTCAATCAGTTGGTGATTTTGGTTTTCATTGACCGTTGTTACATCATTTTGTTCTCAACGAATTACACAATGTACAGTAAAGCTTTTGATCTTTGATATTTTTCGTTCATCGAGACCCAATGTGTGATTTCAGTGCTCCCTTAATTTTTTCAAGCAGTGTATTATCTTATGTATTCTCAGACCACGCAGCTCTGCCTGTTAAAATGGATATCTTCAGTGCCTTCAGCCTCATCTCAGTCAGAGTTCACCTGTGTTGATGTTTGAGGAGTTGGTTGGGCTGTTTGAGGGGTTGGTGGCCTGCCTTGGGACACCCAAGCATTTGGAAGAACAAAAACAGGTTTTTTGTTTATTAAGCATTTCACTGCACTTCCTGCTTGTAAGTACCAAAACCAACACAAAAATACCCCACAGAACACAACACTCCCCAAAAACACCCAAAAGAACTCCAAACTACCCAAAGGTCACAAAAATACCCATTGCTTCCTGGCACCTGTGGTCTATTCTGCGAGTAGCAATAAACCCTAGGTTTGCATTTACAAAGTGAATGGCAAGATAGGGAATTTACCACCTATTTTATTCTTTTCCCATATTTGCACATACTTAGAAATTGCTTCGTCCTTATATTTGGTACCCTACATTTATTTAGTTTAGCACCATTTTTATCATATAAAATAAATATGAAATAAATAAAACAGTAAATATTTTGTATCGTTGCTTCATTGCACTGCTTGTAAGTAAACTGTAACTGCTTGTAAGGTCACTGTAAAAGACAAATCTGTTGTATCTTGCACACATAATAAATACAAATTTTACTGAATTGACAAGTAGGTCTTTGACCCAATTCTGTCTCAATTCTGCTGGGAGTTGCTGTGCTGAAGCAGGACCTTAATCATAAATTAAAAATCACAAAACTACCTTTTGTGAAATTACCTTTTGGGTGGTTTTGTGTTCTTTTGGGTATTTTTATGATCTTTTGGGTAGATTTGTGTTCTTTTTGGCAGTTTTTGGGTAGCTGTTTTGGGTATTTTTGTGTTCTTTTGTGTACTTCTGAGTCGTTTTTTGTTTGATTAGTTGGACCCGTTGGACGGATTCAAACATGTGCACATGCTGTAATAAGAGGCAGTCACCTTTTAGTCTAAGAAACACTTGTTGAAATTAGTGCTGACTGTCACCATAGACAATTTAGTAGTTGAGCCTCTAGTAAACGGAATGTACAACATGCATGAATTATACAAAATGCAACTGCTCATGTTCTAGGTAATGTAGATAACATACCTAGAACAAAGATACAAAATTATTTTTGTGAAATACGAAAACAAAGAAAGTGTATTTCCCTGATGGAATCTAACCGAGAAAACTATCGAGAAAATAATAGTTTAATGTTAACGTTGACACTTTATTTTGGGTTAGTACATTTATGCTTTAAACACAATAGACAGAGTAACTACGCGTCTATACAACTGTTGAATGGATACACATCAACATATACAGTAAGAAAGAACACTATAAAAGCCATTATAGAAACTACCTGGTAGAGCACATAGGTTAAGATGCAAAGCAATGACATACAATGCACTTCAACAAATGAATTAAAATAATTTATGCAAATCCTGATAAAAAATAAACAGTATACCATACTGCACATTCAGAACCTTAAAACTAGTAGAAGTTGTAAGGAATCTCATGTAATTTCAAAATCAAAATACATGTCAGTGCACTTATTGTTGGAAATAGATTGAGCAGGCTGTCAGACTTTAGAATGATAGAAAGCAATACAAGCAAATATGTAAATGATTAACCATAATGAATGTTTCTCTACTGATACATAGAGAGGGTCATCAGATATGAAGATAACCATGTGACTGAACTGAAAAAACAACACATGTTGTGAAAATGTAGTTCACTTCATAGATGTATGCAAGAACTGAACATTTTCATTTAACTCTATTTGGTGGCTATACATTGTTAGTTTACAAATACATTCTTTACAGTGGAGTAAAGGCTTTTCATATTTTGGGCTCTGATTGGGTAACATAAGCTCATGGGGCATGTATACACTTACTAAAATCATACAGTGATTCATACCATTTCATATATATCATGTAATGGATACACAAATGGCAGCTTATATTTATAGTTATGATAGGGTATTACAGATGTTCAACATTTAGACATTTTATTATGTAAATTATTTTATATTACGACTAGATCCAATTTTGTCATTGAATGGTACAAGTACAGTACAACAAAATGCAGTTAGCATATATGTTCTATATATGTTATTCATTTAAAAGTTCAGAATACAGTCATTCATTTACCGTGTATGGATGTTTTTATTCATGCATTTATTTGGTTCATCTAGCACTTCTCATAAGTACTAACTGAAAAAAGCATTCTTAATGATGTAAGGTGGTCCATTAACTATTTTAAAGCTATATGTGCACTGTTCTTGATTATTAAAATCTCTGTGGTGATTCGTGGTGGTTGTGTCAGCATTTGAAAATGGCTGTTGGTATGTTAAATACATTCTCAAACAGATCACAAATCACCCAGGTTCTGACAAAAAATGACATAGCACTTGACCTATACGTACAATCAGCAATACCTGCGTCCAGGGTGTCAATGAACATAAACATTTTCCAATATATTGCACATTTTGCTGCGCATTAAGCAGATGAGTTTGGACGTTTCAGTCCAACCTTGTTGATCCACTGTCCATTTGTTCATTGTCCACACTATATAGTCTTTGGTTGCTTATACAACAGTCCAATTTGGGAAACTGAGTTAAGTTTCAGTTGATGTTCACAAAAAATATAATCCTTTAAATGTAGAAAATAAATAGTCCATCTAAGAAACCTGAGAATAATATCTCTTGATTAGCCAACTGTCTCCAAATTGTGATTTTCGAGTTTTGGGAAATTACTAACATAGGCCTTGTTAAAGGACAAATTCTAGAGGAAAATGTGCAATGGTCTTTCTTCACACTTATCCTTCTGTTCCCTGGTTAAGGCGGCATCTGTCAAAATATAGCATAAAAACATTACAAAACATGAGGTACCTCGTAGGTGTTGGGGTTGTTACTCAAAAAAAGTAATTAATTACATGTTCCTGATTAAATACTCCACAAGTAAAATTGATTATTCCTGGAAATAGATTTTTTAAAGTAAATTAGTTAATTTACATACCAAAACTTTACGTTTACACACCAAAACTTTGCACTCAATAGGCTAAACCTGGCACGGACCTGGTGTCTCAGCATACAACAGGCAATTTTCTTTTATAAAATAAAATGTAATAGCTGGTAACTTAAATTAATAAACATTTGAATGGTCAGCAATCATGTCTACCCAGATAAGTATACCCAGCAAATAGATCGGTAGAACTTAACACATGAAAAAGGAACACAGAAATCAGAACTTCTGTGAACAGATATGACCTAAAGGCTACAACTTGTTCTTCAGAATAAACAGTAAGTAAATCAAAGCCCTACACTTCATTAACGATTTTTACAAGCTCTACCTTGGAGAGTTTGCATTTTACTGCCTCCAGATTTTTTGCCAGACCGCGTAAGCGGAGCCGGCCAAGAAGAGCGAATGTCTCTGTCTGTCCGTCTGCCTGTTTGACTACCCATTGTTAAATAGCGTAGTGGTTTGAGATGCAGTCTGCCACACTGGAGACCAGGTATTGAATCTGGCCAGGGACAAAACAAATTAGGATTAGTTGAGGATAAACTAAAACTTCACTGGCTATGAGGTTCAGTAGCTACAGTTGTGCTCAAAAGTGTGCATACCCTTGGAGAATTGGTAACACAGCTCCGGAAAAAATTAAGAGACTGCTGCACCTTATTCTTTCCTTTCCAAAAAGTTGAAAAGGAAAGTTTTGAGTGAGAACAGAAGTGTTCAATTTGCAGTGGTCTTTTAATTTTAACACTTCTGTTCCTCACTCAAAACCATCCTTTTCGACTTTTTTGGACAGGAAAGAAAAAGGTGCACTAGTCTCTTACTTTTTTCCGGAGCTGTATATGTACCATTTGTAAAGAAAACATGAGTGAGCAGGCAAAACACATGTCTTTTATTTCTTGTGGGATTCACATTCAACTTTAGGTCATAACAGAATGGCACAATCATAAAACAAAACATGGCAACAAAGAAAAAAATGAACTGACCCCTGTTCAAAAGTCTACATACCCTTAGTTCTTAATACTGTGTATTGCCCCCTTTAGCACCAATGACAGCGTGCAGTCTTTTGTAATAGTTGTCTATGAATTCTTGCGGGTGGTATAGCTGCCCATTTGTGTTGGCAAAATGCCTCCAGGTCATGCAAAGTCTTTGGTCGTCTTGCATGAACCGCACGTTTGAGATCTCCCCAGAGTGGCTCGAAGATATTAAGGTCAGGAGACTGTGATGGCCAATCCAGAACCTTCCCCTTTTTCTGCTGTAACCACTGGAGGGTCAACTTGGCCTTGTGCTTAGGGTCATTGTCGTGCTGGAAAGTCCAACAGTGTCCCATACACAGCTTTCGTGCAGAAGAATGCATATTGTCTGCCAGTATTTTCTTATAACATGCTGCATTCATCTTGCCATCAATTTTCACAAGATTCCCCGTGCCTTTAGAGCTCACACACCCCCAACACATCAGCGAGCCACCACCATGCTTCAGTGGGGATGGTATTCTGTTCACTATTGGCCTTGTTGACCCCTGTCCAAACATAGCGCTTATGGTTGTGACCATAAAGCTCTATTTTGGTCTCGTCACTCCAAATTACAGTGTGCCAGAGGCTGTGAGGCGTGTCAAGGTGTTGTCAGGCATATTGTAACCGGGCTTTTTTGTGGCATTGGCGCAGTAAAGGCTTCTTTCTGGCAACTCGACCATGCAGCTCATTTCTGTTCAAGTTTCATCGTATTGTGCTCCTTGAAACAACCACACTTTATTTTTCTAGAGCAGCCTGTATTTCTCCTGAGGTTATCTGTGGGTTTTTCTTTGTATCCCGAACAATTCGTCTGGCAGTTTTAGCTGAAATCTTTCTTGGTCTACCTGACCTTGGCTTGGTATCGAGAGATCCCCAAATTTCCCACTTCTTAATAAGTGATTGAACAGTACTGACTGGCATTTGCAAGGCTCCGGATATCTTTTTATATCCTTTCCATCTTTATAAAGTTCCATTACCTTGTTGTGCAGGTCTTTTGACAGTTCTTTTCTGCTCCCCATGGCTCAGTATCTAGCCTGCTCAGTGCATCCACGTGAGAGCTAAACAAACTCATTGACTATTTATACACAGACACTAATTGCAATTTAAAAAGCCACAGGTGTGGGAAATTCACCTTTAATTTCACCTCTGTGTGTCACCTTGTGTGTCTATAACAAGGCCAAACATTCAAGGGTATGTAAACTTTTGCTCAGGGCCATTTGGGTGATTTCTGTTATCATTATGATTTAAAAAGGAGCCAAAAACTATGTGATAATAAACGGCTTTATATATGATCACTATCCTAACAGTCACAAACATTTTTTTGCATGATCAGTCATATTTTCAAAATCAATGCGAAAATTTCATAATTCCTCCCAGTGCATGCAAACTTATGAGCACAACTGTACATATAGCCAAAAGTAAAACAGTTAACAGTTATTTTGCGATGGAGGAACTGCAACCGACATGTCTAACAACATAAATCGCTTGAAGTGTTGGACTCTTTTTCTTGAAATATGCTGCTCTCTCACCCAGGAAGAGCAGTTTAGAGTGAAGGCAAAGAAACATTTCTCTCTCCTAACTAATCCACTTGATAGAACTTTGTGAATAAATAAGTTAACTACTCGAAAAACTAACAACAAAAAAATGATGTTGATTGACAAACAAGTAGTAGGCCTATACATAGTCTTTTCGTTTTTGTTTCTCTTCTGTCTATTTTTAAGTTCAACTGTTTTTTAATAGACCAAGTGAATATAGTTACCTGAAACCAAGTCATTATGAAAATCGAAAAGAACTAGTTAAAGGTCATTGCTTTCATTATAGACAGGCTACTGTATAGACATAGCTATTACCTAGTCATCTACAGTAATCGGTTTCTAATTTAACGCATTAAATGTACATTTTTGATTCACAAATAGCGTTCCATATACTATGTTTTGGTTTAGCACACCAACAGAGTAATGGCCACCTTTCACAACAAATGGCCCCCTCCCTTGTTCACCACAATAACTTCTACTCGCAGCCCGGCTGAACTAGGCTTGCATAGTTTTTCTTTCCTGTTTTTTTGGCTATGCTACTAGATAGAGAGCAAGAATAGGACATGCATGTACATTCACACACTGTTTTTTTACACACAGTACAGTACTTTACCTCAAAGCGGCTGTAAACTTTCCTCTCCTTACGCATGTTCTCAATTCTCTGAAGAAGCTTCTCCCGATCTTCAGCCGTTCTAGACGTTCCAATGACTCTACTTCGCCATCGAGCTGATGCTTCCCCCTCATTACTAACACCTCGGTCAACCTGATCCTGTTTGGCATCATCAGTGACAGCAGATTCTTTAGTGAGTTCTGTCCTGCTCTGACTGTTAGCCGAGATCTGTTCTAAAAGGAGCTTTGTGTCATCTCTTAGGTTGCTGCTAGAAAGAACATTGGCAGTAGATGAATGGTAGTGTGCATGGCTTACTTTAGCTTGCTTTGCTGGTGGTGTTTTGCTCTCTGGTTTTATAGTGGTGTTATTCTCTTTGGTCTCATCTGGACTCAGTGGTCCAGGGGAGCAAGACTGTCCAGGAGCAGTTTTGCTCATTGTTTCAGGATCACCTGCTTTCTTATCACCCTTTGAGGCAAGAGAACTTTCATTGTTTTGATTTTTCCTAGGGTCACTTGGTTTTCCCTCTTTTAGATCCAAAAACACAGATGGACCTGGGACAGTATCATGAGAAGCATTAGATTCAGCTGGGTCTGAGATGCTTGATGGGCTGGATTCCACAAGGACAGGGTTAAACAGTGAGGTACTATCAGTTTTTGTATAATGAGGAGAGGTTGGGATAGAGCCTGGATATGCAGCTGATTCTGTTGGAATAGGGCCTAGAGATACACATGATTCTGTTTGGCTATGGCCTTGAGATGTACTTGATTCTGATGGGATAGAGCCTGAAAATGCACTTGATTCTGTTGGGAAAGTGCCTGGCAATGCATTTGATTCTGTTGGGATAGAGCCTGGAAATAAAATTGATTCTGTTTGGGTAGGCCATGGATACTCAATTGATTCTGTTGGATTAGAACAAAGAAATGCACTTGATTCTGTTGGAATAGTGCCTAGAGACACACTTGGTTCTGTTTGGCTAGGGTCTGGAGATGCGCTTGATTCTGTTGGGTTAGGACCTGGAGATGCACTTGATTGTCTTGGGATAGCGCTCAGAGATTCACTTGAATCTGCTTGGCCAGGGACTGATGCAATTGATTCTGATTTGTTAGGGCCTGGAGATACACTTGATTCTGTTTGGCTATTGTCTGTAGGTGTACTTGATTCTGTTGCTAGAAAGCCTGGATGTACACATGATTCTGGTTGGCAAGGGCCTATAGATGCAGTTGATTTTGTTGATATAGAGCATGGAGGTACACTTGATTCTGTTGGGATAGTGACTGGAGATATGCTTGATTCAGTTTGGCTAGAACCTGGAGATGCACTTAATTCTGTTGCGATTGTACCTAGAGATGGATGTGATTCTGATTGGCTACTGCCTGGGGATACACTTGATTCAGTTTGGCTATTGCCTTTGGATTCAGTTGAGTCTGGAGATGCACTTGATTCTGACTGATTATTGAGTGGAGATTCACTTGATGCTGTTTGGATAGCGTCTGGAGATATACTTGATTCTATTGGTATAGGGGCCGGAGATGCACTTGATTCTGTTGCGGTAGGGCCTGGAGATGCACTTGAATCCTTGGGGATAGAGTCTGGAGATATACTTGATTCTATTGGTATAGGGCCTGGAGATGCACTTGATTCTGTTGCGATAGGGCCTAGAGATGCACTTGATTCTGTTGCGATAGGGCCTGGAGATGCACTTGAATCCTTGGGGATAGAGTCTGGAAATGCACTTGACTCCTTGGGGATAGAGTCTGGAGATGCACTTGATTCCTTGGGGATAGAGTCTGGAGATGCACTTGAATCCTTGGGGATAGAGTCTGGAGATGCACTTGATTCCTTGGGGATAGAGTCTGGAGATGCACTTGATTCCTTGGGGATAGAGTCTGGAGATGCACTTGATTCTGTAGGGCCTGGAGCTGCACTTACTTCTATTGAGGTGGTTTTAGGAAGAGGGCTGAGTTCTTTTGGAGGTGGATTGGAAGAAACACTCAATTCGTTTGGAGTTGGCTCAGGAGGCCAGATATATTTTCTTGGCGTGAAGATGGGAGATTTGTCAATCTCTTCTGTGACACGCTTTGGAGAAGAAAGTGAAGTATTAGAAGAGTCACTGGACTGTGTTGGGGTTTGGTTGGGGTGTTTAGGTGTTTTGGAGGGCTTTGGGGACAACTCTAACTCGTTCTGATCAGAATTAGGGGAAGAGTCGGATGTTATCGTGTTGGTTTCCTGAGAAGTTGAGTTCAACACAATTGTAGATAATGAGTCCTTTGTGGAAAGCTTGGAAATTGTGTTGGATTCTATTGGTGTTGATGGATTGGACCCAAATAAGATGGACTTGGGTAAGGATGTAGATTCTGTTTGGTTATGGCTTGGCGGAGGAATAAGTTTTTTTGCAAGGTTAGTAATTGAGGATGAGCTGGATGGCATTAGGGTTGGGCCAAGAGACACCACGGAATCCATTTTGTCTTGATTGAGAGGGACAACTGGCTCAACTGAACCAGGAATAGTAAGGGGACTTGATTGCAATGGGATGATAAAAGGGGAAGTGCTGGAGTTTGATGGAACAGGATGAGGAGCAATACTTGATTCAAATTGGGTGGGGATCTGTGGCAGGTTGAACTCTACTGTGGTATGTTTATAGGGGGGTAATGTCGGATTTGACATCGGGTTAGACAAGCTGGTCTCGTTATGGGTAGGGGGAAGGGGTGGGCTTGTATCCTTTGCTGCACGTTTTGATGAAGTGAGATTAGGTGACTTTGGTTCCTTCCGGGATAGTTTATATAAACTCAAATCCTTTGGGGCAACGTTAAAGGTATGCTGTTTTGATGTGCGATTAAGAATTACACTTGTATCTCCAGGTGTAACTGTAGACCCAATTTCATTTTGAGTGTTCTTCAGCTCAATCTTCTCAGTATCAGTAAAGACAGTTGGTAGATCATCAGAAGTTAATGTATGTTTGAGGACTATTTTGGTGTCACTTTTGTTAATACTAAAATCTTCCTGTTCTTTATTTTTACAAACATGTTCTTTGACATCAAGATGTAATGAGTCACACGATGCCATGGATGTTTTGTTCTCCTGTGAGAATGGTAAGGCTTCTGTTAATGTAGTTTTCTTTTTGATTACAATATCTGATTGATAAAGTGCAGTCTCTTTTGATTGAGCTCTCTTTTTGTTTAAAGTACCTGCTGGATTAAGTGAAGCCTCAGTTGATGCTGCTGGTTGTTTAATTGAAGTATCAAATAGATTAAGTTGGGCCTCAGTTGAAGGAGCTGGCTTCTCGGTGGAAGTATCGGCTGGTTCAAGACCTCCCTCTTTTAATGTAACTGGATTTTTGGTTGACGTATCTGCTGAATTTATTGGGACCGCAGGAATGGTAGGTTCTACCCTTGTGATTGGATCCTTAATTTCCAGGTCAAATGGAATGTCTGGTTTTACAGAAGCATTTCCAGTGCTGCTTTCAGACTCTGAATCCTTTTCAGCTTTTCGTTTTGCAGCCAATTCTTTAAAAAATTGTAACCGAATGGCTGGATCATTCATATCTATAAAAGATGTATTGCTCAATGAAGATTGTTCTAGAAATGCTGGTTTTGGTTGCTCAATTTTAACAGGTCTGGATGGATGAGAAGATGGTGTAGTTTTGGTTTGTTTTTCATCAGCAGGTTTAGGTTGTTCCTTTGAAGAAACCATGTCAGTACTGACAAGAAGATTATGTAGCATTTCCTTATCACCTGAATCAGTAATGGTGTCTTCAGATTTCAAAGAGTCTTTTGTTGAATTGTCAATCTTCCCTGATTTAGTGAAACTCCATGCAAAAGGTTCTCTAAAGGATCTCCGTTTTCCAAAAATCTGAGTGGTCAAGGATAATCTAGATTGGTCATCTTCCTCAGTGGTTTCTTCACAATGCTGGCTTGAGGGAAGGTTCGGATCCTGTGAGTTATTCTGTTCTAGTTGTGAGCTAAAGATTAGCGAAGATCTTAGCTTTGAAGTCCTTTGAATAACAGGATTTAACTTCCTACGGAACGATTCTTCTCGTTTAGCCTCTTTTACCTCAATTTCTTCTGATTTGTCACCTTCAGTGATTGACTCTGCAGGTGTGGTTGGTGTTGTTCTGGCATCTGTTGCCATGCTAACAATAATATCTGGTGTTAGGTGTTTGGGTTGGTTTAACCTGGGCTCAGGAGCCTTGGTTAACTCTTTGGCTGTAAACCTGGAATGTGATACCAGTGGAGCAAAACATTTTGCTTCTGAGGAATTCAGGGGCTCTTCAAAGGGATCGTTTACCAAAGGCTGTGGAATGTCATCTTCCGCATCATCACAGGCACTGAGGAATGAGCTGATCCTCCAATCTCGCATCCCTTGCTTTGCACTGGGATCCTTTGTTTTACGGTCCACATCAGAACCAACAACAAACTGTTTGTGTTCACACACGTTATGTTGTGTCGGGGAGGTCTGACAGCCATAAGGCTGTCCCACACTATGTCTTCTGGAGTTTGACTGAGCAAAGGGAATGTCTCGTGAATGTGATAGTTTGTCTGAGCCATGTCCGATCTCAACAGCCATTTTGGATGATGACAAGTAGTTTAGTACAGGGTCATAGTTGTCTGGTGGCACTATCTCTATTCCATATGGGTATCCAGACTCAGAATGCAGATCCATCGGATGGTATCCATGGCCCCTGAATTGATCATAGACACCATAACCTGGCTCTGGCCCTGGTCTCTGATAGTAATGTTGTTCCCTCTGCATTTTTCTGCTCTGCTTTGCCAAACTCCTCTCAAAGCTGTGCACGTCTTGGTGCTGCATTAACTGAGAGGCGGAGTGTCTGGCCAAAGGGCCTCCTGCATAACTGTGCCTTTTAGAGCCAGTGAACTCCTTTGTGTTAGGCAGGACCATTGGGAGACCTTGCTCAGTAAAAGAATGTGGCTCTATTCTAAGTTGCTGGGAGGAGTACTTGTCACTGTATATATCTTGTGGAAGATGATCTGATGACCAATAGATGGGCTCACGCCTTCCAAGGGGCATAATCTTCTGAACCATATCCCTTTGGTCGTCCAAGGAACGTTGAGCCCATTCTACAGGACGAGAGCTGTCTAGGGGTAGGAGCTTTCTGGGATCTCTAAACAATGTTGTTTGATCTGTGATGTATTGGCTGTCGAATCCACTATTGCAGTATGGCACTGGACCATGGACATTTTCAGGTAACAAAGGTTCGGACTGTGCAAACAGTATCCGGAACTCCTCATCAAAAGTAGTCACAAGCTGTCCAAGGAAGAGGTGAGCCATGCAACGGTGAATCTTCTCAAAAGACCACATGAAGCTGCGTGAAAGAGAGATTAATAACATTTTATTGAAAAAAATGTTGAAGCAAAGATCGAGGCTACTGTATAACTAGCCCTAGACAAGATTTGGTTGCGGGCACTCTAACTTGCTGCAAAATATGTTAGAGCCCCCTCAAAGTTAAAACATTTAAGTTGAAGAGTTCCTGTCCTGCAATTCAACACATTTTGCCATGCGATATAGAGAACATTTTGCAGCATTAACCTTTTTACGTATGTGTTTTAGCTCCCTGTCAGGAATTGAAACGGTTGATGTGATGATGAGTGGGTTGATGTGACATCTTCTTGCTGTAGGTTAGCACATCTCTGAAATATTCCCTACACTGGACTGATTTTAGGATCTTAATTAAAAACAGAGTAAATCTTCCTGACAGATAATAACAGGCTAGCCACATGTAGACACATCCTGACTGTTAACAGCAAATTTAAATATTGTCCAATTGTAATACCAAAGCTCTATACATCTCCCTATGTCAAGACAGATGTAAATATTATCTAGATGAAAGAGTGAATATGAATGTGCACCTACAGTAAACTGTAAATGACTGTAAATGAATCTATAAGACACCACTCATGCATACAAGTAAGCAGGGTTGGGTTGGTTACTTTTTAAATGTAATCCGTTACAGTTACAAGTTACCTGTCCACATTTATAATCAGTAATGTAACTTTTTGATTACTCAAACTCAGTAAAGTAATCCAATTACTTTGAAGATTACTTTCATATTAAGAGGCATTAGAAAACAAATAGGAATAGCCTACAACCAAGTGAACACCTTTTGTGGGATCAATCAATGTTAGAGTTTACATAGCTGGCTAAAAACGTAATTTGCGTTTTACCTTATTGGTTATGTATAGTGCCTTTGGAACGGATTTCTAAACCATTGCTTTCTACTTCAATATGATTGGGCTATATCTCTACATTACACGCTCAAGGTCTGTCAGATATTCAGTCATTCCAATTAATCCAGTAATCCTCCATCTTCCAGAATCTGACTTTTTATCTGAACAAAACCCAAAATCTAAGGATGTGTTAGCCTATTCTGTTATTTGTGTTTTATTCATGTTTTTAATTGCTTCAAAACATTGTTGAAAAATAAATGGCAATTTCTCTAAAAGGGTATAGACATTATTGTATATAAAAATCAAGATATCCGTAGGTTTTCGCGTGTACACTAAATCTGCAGTAGTCTGATGTTTTGCTCCATAACCACCAAAATTGTCAAAACGTTGCAGAAAGCCCAGGCACGCGAATGCACGTTCACAATCTTGAACACCCGCAAACAAATTCTAACCGCACGAACGTAACCTGCGATTATTAGGGCCACCAGCGATGGATTTTCAAAACGCAAATTAAAGAAATAAACTGTGATCATACACCTGCACTCTTAGCTTAATGTCAATGTCGTCAGCAGTCAATGATAACCAATGAACGCAATTTTCTGAGATGCAAAGCAAGCAGAATCACATGGCCTACCTGCATGGACGGATTTGAGGTGGCTGCATCAAATGCAAATCATCATCCTTTGGCAGAGTGCTTTCCAACATATTTTCTCCTCATATACCGTGATAAATCCCATGTAATGTTTTATCTTGAAGGCAGCGCCATGTTACAGCTATCTAACAAATAGTTGCCTAATCTTCTAAACCAGTGGTTCCCAAAGTAGGGGTCGGGACCCCCCGGGGGGTGGCGAGACAGCGAGGGGGGGGTCGCGAGATGATTTCCAGAAATCAAGAAACATTTTAAAACAATTAGAAATACCATATCTTAGCCATAATTTTAACAAAAGTTAAAAATAGTAGTTAAATTAATGCATGCAAATAAAAAAGGCATCAGCCTTTTGATTTTCCTTTTCCCCTCGTGACCCCTGAGGTGATTACGACAGATTACCGACACACATCAGTTGCAGCAGGTCAATTTACAGCACCATGTTAAACATTCTGACATGTGCACATAGGTACAAAAAAATATTATTACGGTTGTTAGGCTGTTGTGTTCTTTTGTGTTGTCATTATGCTCATGTTTGGATAGGCCTATTAGTGCCTGTGCGCGCTTGCGTGCAAAGTTTGTATACTTTAACCACCTCCGTGGATTCGGGGGTTGCAAGTCACTGGCACCATTATTTTAGAGGTTGTGGGCTGAAATGTTTGGGAACCCCTGTTCTAAACAATTCCTGTCTGAGTTGTTCAGGGCAACTCTTCCTGGCTGTGTTGTTCGGTGCATTTGACAAATAAACCTTGAACCTTGAAAAAGATATAACACCAGGTAGGCCTATCACCTATCATTGTTTTGAGAAAGATGCGTCGATTTTACATTTACTCACATTGTATATGGGTCGGCTAATATTATTGTAGATAGGCCTATATTACTGTAGAAAATTAAACTAGCGCTTCATCGGTCACTAATCTGGTTATGCGCACCCACCTTTGCACGCATGACGATCACACACACAACAACTGAGGCACACAATTGTTGTTTTGGTTGAAATAACGATGTTTTTAAAACATTAAATAATAAAAAAATCAAACATGTCATAATTATTTTGCACACCTATTCTTTTTCAATTGAAGTAATCCAAGAAGTAATCATAATTTTTTTCAAAAGTATCTGTAATCCGATTACAATATTTTAGTTGGTACCGTAACGGATTACAGTTACTGTTTTTTTGTATACATGTAACGGATTACTTGTAATCCGGATTACTTGTAATCAGTTACTCCCCAACTCTGCAAGTAAGCATACTGTACACAAAGGTATGTCAAATTAAGTAGATTTTGTGTAGTGTGACAATTGTCTAATCTCTCCCTATATTTTGTTTACCACAAACAGTAAATTAACACCAACTACATTTTGTCAGTATGTCTGTGGCAGCCATGGGCACCTGATTATTCAACCTATTCACTGAGCCAGCCCTGCCACCAATTCACTGGAACGGTGCTTGAGAAACCAAAGTTGTGGGTGTGACACCCATGGGGGACTGTACAATTAAAAAGCAATTACTCAGTTACATTGCAACAATAATTGTTAATACATACAGTAGGTGAAAGAGAAAGTACAGTTGTGGTTGTAAATTTGCATACCCTGGAAGAAATTGTGAAATTTTGGCATTGATTTTGAAAATATGATTGATCATGCAAAAAAAAATGTCCTGTATTAAGGATAGTGATCATATGAAGCCATTTATTATCACATAGTTGTTTGGCTCCTTTTGAAATCATAATCATAGTCGCATAACCCAACTCTCCTGCTTCCTGCCTTTTGCCAACCTTTCTTTCTTTTCTTACTTTTTAATCTTCTTTTAATCTTCTTTAAATCTTTTACATTTGTTTCATTTTTGTTCTATAATTGTTTTAATCATATTTTTACAATTTTATTCACGGACCTGGCTGACACTCCCCTGGACATGTGCTAATGCCACTGGATTAACCGCAGAGGCTTTCAAACCAGCCTTCCCCAATGACACATCTTACTGGCACAGCACCGGGGCTAGACCGAAGGCATCAACTCCAGCGGGGACTTGGTCTGATGTCGTGTGCCGCAGAGGCAAATCCAGCAAGAAATCAAATAAGAGAGCACCAACCCTCAATCCACCACCTGAACCTACACTGCAAAACAGGTACGAACCACTGACTCGGAACGAAATGTCTGTAAATGAAACTAGGGAAGCTAACCACAACACTAGCATTAGGGCTAACCAAAATCCAAGAAATAGCCCTAAAACCACTGATAGGACGAGGGAAAGAAGAAACTTTGCTAACTCCACATCTGATAAGCCAGATATGACCTTGATTGGGGACGACATAACCAAGCATATCAGAACGGCAAAGACTGAAAAACTAACCATGGCTGACACATCGGTCAGAGAGCTAACAGAAATGTTGCCAGTTATTCTCTCTACACATCCAAGCAACATGCAGATTATTATCCACACTGGGTCTTCTGACATTCTACAAAGGAAAACTGGCTCTGAGATCCTGAAAAAGGATTTTTCTATGCTACTGGAGAAAATAAACAACTTTTAACAACATGTTTTAATCTCAGGCCCCATTCCAACCTTGGGGAAAGGAATTGAATCTTTTAGCAGACTCCTTGGGCTGAATACGTGGCTGACATCGGCATGCCTCAACCATGGGATAAGGTTTATTGACAATTTCAATATTTTTTGGAACTGTAAAGACCGCTTTAGACCTGATGGGGTTCATCCAAACATCATGGGATGCCGGCTGCTTGGTGCTAACACACGTCACGCTCTTGGAATGCCATTCCCAAACAAGATAAGCATGAAGGACAGTACTCATAGGCAGAGTATCCACCCCGCCTCTCCTGACCCTTTAACTAAAATCACCCAGTGCTTCCAGAAGTTGTCCTTGTCCCAAACAGGGGCACAACAACTCCCACCCCTCCTCCACCACACTCACCCTCTCCACCTCAATCACACCCACCCTCTCCCCCTCTATCACACTCCCCCTCTCCCCCTCTACCACAGTCACCCTCCCCCCTCCACCACACTCACCAATCAGGGAGCTAGTTCTAACCAAAGAGAGCAGAGCTCATCTTTCCTTATGTCCCACTCCTCCCCCCCGTGTAAAACGAATGCTTAGACAACTGCCACATCTTCAGCAACCTTGTCCTTTATTTCCAAAGAGCACAGAATATCCTTGGTGATGTGCTTCAGGTCCCTGCTATTGTGAAAATAGCAATGCCAACTGTTTTGAGTACAAGCTAGGACCCAGTATCTCTATTCCTGTGTTGATTAGAAATAGAAGGAATCGTGAGCATCCAACCTATACATTAAACTTGTCTAATCTGTTAACTTTAACACGTCAACCTACTAGTCCAGGAACCCCTATTATATCTATTAAGCTGGCTTTACTTAATATCAGATCTCTCGCCAACAAATCATTCTTGGTAAATGACATTATAATATCCTACAACCTAGATTTTATGTTTCTCACTGAAACGTGGCTAACAGAAGACTGTAGTGCTGTCATTCTTAATGAGACAGCACCTGAAATATTTGGCTATATGAATACGTGTCGAAATGGTAGGAAAGGAGGAGAAGTGGCTGCCCTATTCAAAGATACATTCCAGTGCAAAGAAAATACACTAGGTAATTTTATTTCTTTTGAATACCTCTGTTTTACATTGAAGGGTACCCCCAAAATTTTATTTTTAACCATTTACAGACCTCCACGATATTCTGCAAATTTTACTGATGATTTTACTGAACTACTATCTGTTATATCAGTTGATTATGACTTGTTTATTATTACAGGGGATTGTAACATCCACATAGATAATAGTACAGACAATAATGCCAAAGAATTTTTTGCACTACTTAACTTGGTTATTATGTCGCATTTTAATACAATTGATCAAAAATCCCTAGAAGAAACAGTTCGACATCTTAAAGCTTCCACTTGCTGTCTCGACACACTGCCACAGACTTTTTTAAAACAATTTTTAACTCTATAACAATGGACCTACAGCAAATAGTTAATAGCTCTCTGCAATCAGGCATTTTCCCAACATCTCTAAAAACAGCTGCCATTAAGCCCCTATTAAAAAAGAACACTGGATGCATCTATAATGAACAACTATAGACCTGTATAGTTGTTCCTGTAGATGGCCGGAGTTACTTTGTCACCATTGGTAATCATGAATCTGATAGGGTGGCTATGACATGCGGAGTTCCACAGGGATCAGTTCTTGGACCGCTTCTGTTCAATCTCTATATGCTACCTCTGGGCCAAATTCTACAGAACAACAACATTAACTACCACAGCTATGCTGATGATACTCAAATATATATGGCTCTCGAACCGTGTGACAACAGCTCAACAGACTCTCTGTGTCACTGTATAAAGCACATAAATACCTGGATTAACCAAAATTGTCTACAATTAAACCAAGATAAAACTGAGATTATTGTGTTTGGCAACG
>JACXGI010007592.1:23422-36837 GCA_016801175.1 Esox masquinongy
TATCTCTAGTAGGGTTGACTACTGTAATGGCCTCTTAACTGGACTCCCGAAAAAGACTGTAAAACAGCTGCAGCTCATTCAGAATGCGGCTGCTAGAATGTTAACCAGGACCAAGAGAACAGAGCACATCACTCCGGTTCTTAAATCTTTACATTGGCTTCCAGTCAGTTACAGAATAGATTTCAAAGTGGTGCTTTTAATTTATAAATCTCTGAATGGTTTAGGACCCGAATACATTTCTGATATGTTTGAAGAATATAAACTGAGCAGGGCTCTTAGATCCATGAACACAGGTCAGCTAGTAGAGCCCAGAGCCCAAACTAAACATGGAGAAGCTGCGTTTAGCACATATGCTGTACACAACTGGAATAAACTACCAGAAGATCTTAGATGTGCCCCAAACGTATCCATTTTTAAATCCAGGTTAAAAACATTACTCTTTTCACGTGCCTACGACTGAGCACTTAAACTTAACCACACTGTTTAGCCTCATAGCTTCCTATGCTTTTATCCCATTTTTAATCTTTTTTTAATCTTTATATGTTTTCTTATTGTATTTTTATTATTATGCTGTTTTCATTTGTTTTGATGTTTTAATTTGAGTATTTGTTTTTATGTTATTGTATTTTTATATATTTTTTATGTTATTTTTCTTTGTAAAGCACATTGAATTGCTTCGATGTATGAATTGTGCTATATAAATAAACTTGCTTGCTTGCTAATGATAGCAGAAATCACCCAAATGGCCCTGATCAAAAATGTACATACCCTTGAATGTTTGGCCTTGTTACAGACACACAAGGTGACACACACAGGTGAAAATGGCAATTAAATGTGAATTTCTCACACCTGTGGCTTTTTAAATTGCAATTACTGTCTGTGTATAAAGAGTCAATGACTTTGTTAGCTCTCACGTGAATGCACTGAGCAGGCTAGATACTTAGCTATGGGAAGCAGAAAAGAACTGTCAAAAGGTAATGGAACTTTATAAAGATGGAAAAGGATATAAAAAGATATCCAAAGCCTTGTAAATGCCAGTCAGTACTGTTCAATCACTTATTAAGAAGTGGAAAATTCGGAGATCTCTTGATACCAAGCCAAGGTCAGGTAGACCAAGAAAGATTTCAGCCAAAACTGCCAGAAGAAATGTTCGGGATACAAAGAAAAACCCACAGGTAACCTCAGGAGAAATACAGGTTGCTCTGGAAAAAGACAGTGTGGTTGTTCCAAGGAGCACAACACGACAAAACTTGATCAAAAATGAGAGGGGTCAACAAGGCCTATAGTGATGAGAGGGGTCAACAAGGCCTATAGTGAACAGAATACCATCCCCACTGTGAAGCATGGTGGTGGCTCACTGATGTTTTGGGGATGTGTGAGCTCTAAAGGCACGGGGAATCTTGTGAAAACTGATGGCCAGATGAATGCAGCATGTTATCAGAAAATACTGGCAGACAATTTGCATTCTTCTGCATGAAAGCTGCGCATGGGACGCTCTTAGACTTTCCAGCACGACAATGACCCTAAGCACAAGGCCAAGTTGACCCCCTAGTTGTTACAGCAGAAAAAGGTGAAGGTTCTGGAGTGGCCATCACAGTCTCCTGACCTTAATAACATCGAGCCACTCTGGGGAGATCTCAAACATGCAGTTCATGCAACACAACCAAAGACTGCATGACCTGGAGGCATTTTGCCAAGACGAATGGGCAGCTATACCACCTGCAAGAATTCGGGGCCTCATAGACAACTATTACAAAAGACTGCACGCTGTCATTGATGCTAAACGGGGCAATACACAGTATTAAGAACCAAGGGTATGCAGACTTTTGAACAGGGTTGAGTTCATTTTTTTCCTTGTTGCCATGTTTTGTTTTATGATTGTGCCATTCTGTTATGACCTACAGTTCAATGTGAATCCCATAAGAAATAAAAGACGTGTTTTGCCTGCTCATGTTTTCTTTACAAATGGTACATATATTACCAATTCTCCAAGGGTATGCAAACTTTTGAGCACAACTGTAAATGTGTTTTTAGATCATAATTGACTGCATAATGCTTGAGAAATCTTGCAATGATTTTCAAACACTTTGCATCACATTCTTAATTACTTAGCCCTCACCTGTAGTTTCCACTCAGAACTGCCCTGCAGTCTGTCAGCAAAAAGCGATCCATCATCTGACCCTTGAAGGATTTCCCAGATCGACAGCGATAGGCGACGCCTGACACAGTCCTAACACGCATGCACTGCAAGATAATAGCATTATGTTTTTAAGGTCTAGCAAGACTCAAATAAATAAATATGGAATTAGTTCAATATAAATATTAAACTAAACGGAATAGTTATTATTCACTGAACTAGCACAAATTAAGAGGCTGAGGATGTTCATGCTCATGGATGAGAGGCTGAACTATTAATTTTCCTACCCTAGCACCCAGAATACTGCCTGCTGTAATTCTAGCCCTTTGATCAGAGACTGATTTTGATCTGGAAAACTAGGTGAATGCAATGATCTACTAGGTAGAATACACCAGTTGTACTCTGGCTCCGAGTTAAAACAATGCCCTAGCCCACATGTCTAACAGACAATATCTCGGCTGACACTATTTAATCAACAAGGTAATTTCCCCAGGTGGCAGCAGAGCACTTCAGAGTAACTACATACCATTCATTACCAACCACCAACTTTCAGAACAAAATGTTATGAGGGACAATAAACCCACAAATGAATTTTTAATGTCAATGTGATGAAACTCAAGCATATAAATATAATATACCGCATCAAGTCATACTCACATCAATATTCTTGAGATTGACTCGGCAGTTGGAAGCCATAGAAACAAAGTGGTGTGCATTATGTTCATCTAATATGATATATACAGCAACATGTCGCATGGCAGCATCCAGAATATCAGAGAAGATGTCCACATCAGTAAATATGTCCATTACCACAGCGATCACCTGCAGAGGACATTACAAAGCACTATCAGACAGAATAACGGCTGAGTAACATATACACACTGCTGCAGTTATTCTGTATGTACTGCTTAGCTATTTAAGATCCTTTCTGTTACACATCATATTGTCCAACAGTATCAGTGTTAATACAATATAGAGTTGACAAACATACTTGTTGAGCATTCTTGATAAGTCGACGAGCCTGCTCCTTGATACTGGGCATATCTGGCTCAGACGGGTTAACCAGTGTGGTGACCTCAGTGGGGCCTATGACATGATGTTGTTGGGGCCAGCCAAGGTCAAGACCGGGTACATCCAAGTCAGAGTGGACTGGCCAGTAAGTGTCCGAAGAGCCATCTGCCACAGACTGCATGTATGGGAGGTCAGGCTGACTATATTGGTATGGAACTTGCACTGTGCACCTAATGTGCTCAATTTCCTGATTGGAAAGGAAGTCCACCACATCGGCACGCTGGAGAAATTCATAATAGCCCTCAACGTCATCCTCCACAAGTGCGTCAATGGCCAGCCTGTACTCCTCGCGGTAGTGGGGAGGCAGGTAGTTGGGGTCCATGGGGTCATCCCCGGCAGAGGAACACTGAGAGCGGTGTGCCATACTGATTCCTAAGAGACAGTCTGAGGAGAGGGTTTGTAGATTTGTGGGTTAGCAGGTTTGTAAGATATGATCAATATTGCTTATTTATACGAAATGCAATGTCACCAATTATTTTTGATTGCATGTTCCTATATCACCCAACCCAAAAAAAGTAGAAAGGTGGTTGGGATGGGGGATATTTCCCTCAGGGTAAAAAGTTTAAGGGTGTGGCTCCTCCCCCTAGCTCAACATTCAATTCCTTCTCCATTTGCGAGTTTATATTTAGCCTGCCATGAAAAGAAATACAGAAGGAAATGCTGTACTTCAAAGTTACAAATAATGCACGATGCAGCGGAAAATATAAATTCTAAAACAACTTACAAAAACTGTTATTTTAGTAAATAGACTTATCTATAAGTTCTGGAATAATTACGTTTTTCTGCTAAACAAAAACATTATATATTTGTGACTGAACGTTGTCCCAATTTGTCCGTGGCACAATCTCTCCGAAAACAGAATCCACGAACGTTTTTCAAAAAAGTGTGTGGATTATTAGCTGTGCCACATATAATCCCATATGTTTCCTGAAAGTCTGACAACTCACTTTATGGTACATTTGAGATTCTTCCTGAATCTAAACCGTCCAGTTTCATTTTAGGCTGTTGCTAGTTCTTAGTCCTTCTCTCGAAACGTATTCCAAACAAGGATTTTATCGCATTCCTGGTCCAGACTCGACTCTTCGAAAAGAGCTTGCTGCGTGGCTTTATCACCTACCCCGGCCCAACCAGTTTGTGGTTGCTTGATGTATGAAGAGAATGTAAGAGTCGCAGAAATGAAAATGAAGTCCGTCTCAGATTATTGTCGACTTTGGCTCCGCCTCAACTTTAACGACCGCAAATTAAAAATAAAGATGCCAATTCTTATCATTTGGTGGAGTGGAGATATCATCATAATGATTAACTATCGAAAACACTATGTTAGACATTGCACTTATTGATCTAGTGTCCTTCCTTGCATAGTAGCCTAATAAAATATAAATAGGTCAGTGTTTTTATCTATTGCTATTAATACAATAACAACGTAATACACATGCTATCTGTACAGAAAGGACATGAACGTTGCCTAACATTAAATGCATGTTTATGGCAGACATCACGTAACTGCCCGTGTTTACCTTCTGGCGAACAATTTAGGGAAAGTAAGAATTATTTGAAAGTGTGGGGATCACAATAAGTTGACAAGTCAGTGCACAGCAGGCAGCGGACTCACGGAATGAGACTCATGTGTGTAGTGTATTTGTATTTCAAAATTTGGAGAAAAGGGCACAACTCAACTCTCTTACATTTCTCGAACGTTCCATTATGCTTGGAGCCGAACTGTTGCTTCATATTAGATATTATTCATATGAAAAAACGATCTGCTAAGATGTTACCATGGTAACGAGATAGTTTTCAGGAAATCAAAACACAGTTGGAGGGTTTGGAAACTTTTTGTCCAGCAATTGTACTGCAGTTATAGGTTTGTAGACTACACTCAGGTTATTATTTGGACAAGTTATGACTTTACATGCAACTTAAAGCCTAAGGAAAAATGGATCAGAAACTAAAAAAGAAAATGTGCAATCATCACAGGACCCCGAGTAGTAAAGATTAGTATGCATTCTGGCAACCAGTCAATGGCAGCTACAAGATGACCAGATTTCTGAAATGAAAACCGGGGACACTTCCAGTTTGGCGGTAAATATATCATACAAATTTCCAATGTTATTATCTATGAAATACAGAAGAGGGACAATTCCAGTTTCATGTATTTAGTTTAACAGGCACACTGTGACAGAGAAAACAACTTTATTACAGAAACCCTACAGACATGACAGAACTGTCTGATCCGAACAGCCATTCAGTGGTGCTGGTAGTCTGGGTTGAATAAGAGCAGAAGAGAACATGCGCAAAATTGAAAAAACAGAGACAAAAGTATGTGAAATACACTGCTCAAAAAAATTAGGGGAACACATAATCATCACTGTATAACAGCAAGTTAATTAAACTTCAGGGATATCAATCTGTCCAGTTAGGAAGCATAAGCGATTGTGAATCAATGTCACCGGTTTTGGTGCAAATGAAACTGACAACAGGTGCACTGGAGAGGCAACACCAAGACAACCCCCAAAAAAGGAAATGGTTTTGCAGGTGGTGGCCACAGACAATTGCTCTCTCCTTATCCTTTCTGACTGATTCTTCTCTAGTTTTGTGTTTTGCTAGTGTCCTTATCACTACTGGTAGCATGAGGCAGTACCTGCAGCCCATTCAGGTTGCACAGGCAGTCCAGTTCCTCCAGGATGGCACATCCATACATGCCGTCGCAAGAAGGTTTGCTGTGTCTCCCAGTACAGTCTCAAGAGCGTGGAGGAGATACCAGGAGATAGGCCGTTACATGAGGAGAGCTGGACCGGGCCGTAAAAGGGTATCAACCCAGCAACAGAACTGGTATCTGCTCCTTTGTGCGAGGAGGAACAGGAGGAGCACTGCCAAAGCCCTACAAAATGACCTCCAGCTTGTGTATGTCTGAACAAACTGTCAGAAACAGACTCCATGAAGGTGGCATGAGGGCCCGACTTCCTATAGCGGGATCTGTGCTCACAGTCCAGCACCTTGCAGCTCGATTGGCATTTGCCAGAGAACAACAGAATTAGCAGGTCCACCATTGGCACCCCGTTCTCTACATGGATGAGAGCAGGTTCACACTGAGCATGTGACAGACGTGAAAGAGCCTGGAGACGCCATGGTGAACGTTATGAGGCCTGCAACATCATCCAGCATGACCGGTTTGGCGGTGAGTCAGTGATGGTCTGGGGAGGCATATCCTTTGAAGGTTGCAAAGACCTCCACGTGCTAGCCAACAGTACTGTTAGGTACCGGGAAGATATCCGCGGACCCATCGTCAGACCTTATGCTGGTGCAGTGGGCCCTGGGTTCCTCCTGGTGCAGGACAATGCCCAGCCTCCAGTGTGTAGGCAGTTCCTGGATGATGGAGGCATTGATACCATTGACTGGCCCACACGTTCCCCAGACCTGAATCCAATTGAGAACTTCTGGGATGTTATGTATCAGTGCATCCGATGCCGCCAAGTAGCGCCACAGACTGTCCAGGAGCTCACTGATGCCCTCATCCAGATCTGGGAGGAGATCCCCCAGGAAACCATCCGCTGTCTCATCAGGGAGCATGCCCAGATGTTGTCGGGAGTGCATACAGGCGCATGGGGGCCATACACACTACTGAGTCACATTATGAGTTGCCGTGATGAAATTCACACAAGTTGGAACAGCCTGTGATTTCAATTGTTTACTTTGATTTTCAGTGTTAGTTTGAATCCAGCCCTGAATTTGTTGGTGATTTTGGTTTCCATTGACCGTTGTTACATCATTTTGTTCTCAACAAATTACACAATGTACAGTAAAGATTTTGATCTTTAATATATTTCGTTCATCAAGACCCGATGTGTGATTTAAGAGTTCCCTTAATTTTTTTGAGCAGTGTACTTAACAATATACTACAGAAATAAGATGATAATGAGATAGGTAACTACGTATGTACTTATACCAACCTAATCTGTGTATTTCTCAGAAGAATGTATTTTCTTCAGGATTGCTTGTGTCACTCTTCTTACTCACTTAACTTTTTCTCCTCCTCCAATCTTTCTCCTCTTTTCTTCACTTGTCTTCCTTCTCTTCCGTTCCTTCTCTTCACCTTTCCACCTCACTCTTCTACACTCTCCTCCCTTCAGTGAATAGCGGGTGAGGGCATTCTCAGCCAACCACTCGGATGTGTGAGGGAACACTAGCCAACCGTTTTCACACACTCTCTTCTCCTTCCTCTCCAATCTTTAATAATAAATAGTACACTATTAGATAAAACACTTTGGTTAACAGATTCCCATTGATTGCCTCATTTTTGTATTTTATGTCAAAAACATTGTTTGGAATAATAAATTGGCAGGCTCTATAATCATATCTTTACCTTTCCTCCTATGTCTCCTTCACTCTTCTTCCTACCCAGTCTTCCTCCTCTCCCTCTCCTCTCTAACAGAAAACATTTTGCTAATGTAAAATATATTTACACACTACTTAATACAAAACCACTTTTGTATTATAATACAAATACAAAACCACTAAAACTATAATTTACAAATATTTTCTAGAATTAATTGTGCATTCATTTAATATTATCAAAATAGCCTGTCAACTGCATGTTTGCATGTGAAAATTTTTTACCTAGCTAGGTAACTTAGTCTACATAGCTAATGTTAGCTAGCATAACCTATTTAAAACCTCATAGAGCAGATCATCTATCTATTTAATCAATTGTGACATAACATCACTAGTATCGATCAGGCCATTGAAACCTGGCATGAAAATACCTTTGTGGTGATGTTGTGGATTCAGTTGCCACTTGCTAGCTTCAGAGTTTTCCACAGCAGTTTTTTTCTAAAACTAGCGCGAGCAAGCAGTTAGTAGAAGAGTGAACGAAGCTGCTATAGCAGTCACCCCCCTCTGTTGTCCAAAACAAGCACAACGCGATTGAGATGTCAACCGGTATGCCCGTCTTTCTTGCCACTTAAAATATTATTTATCTTTGCGGTCTGTTTCTAACGCACAATTAAAAACGGGGACATTTTTAAATGAAAATGGGAACGTCTGGTCACCCTAAGCTACAGTGATGTGACAAATTTTCGGCCTAAGCAAAACTGTTTGCTAGCTATACTGTAGACTATATCATGTAGTAGGTATCAAATATCCCTGCCTTTTGAAAACAAAGTTAGGCCTTAATTAATGCAAAGTCATTAATGAAAAGTCATTAAGGCCTAAACAGTTTAAAACATTTCTACCATACCATTTCATAGGATACTAGCTTTCTGTACATACTGTACCTAGATAAAAGTATTAGAGAGGTATTGTTAGCTTTCTCGTAATGAGCTGAAGAATTCCCCTCCTTGTGTTCTGGAAGGTGCATCCCTACATTGCAGAGAGAGTATTGAGGATGACCCAGGGTAGAATGTCTAAAGGAAAATCTGCTGCCAAGGAAAAAGCAAATACCCCCTCTGCCAGTGCCTCCACTGTGTTGCAACCAAAGAAAAGTAAGGCTGCCTTGCTCATTTTTACCTGTCCAAGTCAGTCAAATGCAGCAGTAAGTTTGTAGGATTTAATCACTTGACTGTTAAAGCACAATGAGAATGAACCACTATGAGGTGTTGAAATGAACATCTGGGTCTCTAAATCAGGTAGTCAATAGATGACGCTAAAAATAAAGTTGCAATTGAAGTCTTACAAAATAATCTCATGTCAGTCACTGTCATGGGGACCGCCAATGGACAGTATCAGTTCACTGTTAGAACAGCATTTGGAAATAGACCCTTTAGAAAAAAATGTAATACTGCAGATTAGACTGATGAACTGGATCAAACAAGCATCAAAGGACAGAGGGAAACGATAACCTCATAAATTCATGGGCGTCTGATATGGAAAAAAGCATTGCTCTGTGGTTGCCCAATTTGGAATACTGTGTTTCCCCTGCATTCTACTCCATTTGTCAGCTAGCAGACAGGGTGACACGATTTGGACAAAAACAGGCTCAGTATGAATTAAAGCACTTTGAAGAGCACATCTGTAAAGCTTTCTCAAACAAGCCATGCTAGGCAACCCCAGAGATACGACTGAGATAGCTCTTGCAAGCAAACATAACAACACAGCTAGACAAAGGTTACCACGCTAATGTTTGAAAACAACCTGATAAGCTGATAGGAATCAGCACAGATTTTTCAGTTTTATGAATTGAATACCCCCTGACTGGATTGCAATTTGCCCTGATATCTGGATGGTTATTATATTATTAGTCAGGCAGGGTACTAGTGGATGCATGTTTGTTAAAATTCATTTTAAACAAAACACCACTACTCGACATCGCCCTGTTAGCCAATCACTATTCCATTGTGCCGTAGGGCAATAATTTTTCCTTCAACCTGTAAACTTACATTCATTGTGGAGTTCTGTTGAAGTTGAACTGCAGTCATCTTGATAATGAAGATTAAGAATTAAAAATGTTAATGCTAAGGTTGGTTCATTTCCCGCTCCCTCTCACCACAAGTTATAAATAAGTTATTTAAAAAATCTAAAAAAAAATCTAAAAAAATCTATCTTATTGTTTTTACCTAGTGCAGCATTCAAAAAACATTCCAAGAACAAGTCATACTGACCACTTTGGCGCTATTCCTTGCATGTGTTTATCTCCTGATCGGTTTGACTCAAAGTGATTAATTTTGGCACATATGCTCAGGAATTTAAGTTGCTAACCCACGCAGTATATCTATCTCAGAATCCACTGGCCATATTTTGATCATACTTATGAGTGAATAGTGATGAATGTTGTCATAGAGATCCAACATTTATTTATAAATGACACTGATTGTCCTTGAGGGGCGGTGCATTATTTGTATGGGACAACATGTTTACTGTTGCTTGTTTTTTTCATGGTTATTCTTTTTCTTCCCATATTTCACCAAATTTCATTCCATCCATTTTGTAGGAAAGTCCTTGTGTCATTGCAGCCACTCTGATTGGGCTCAGGAGAGTCAAAGATCTGGAAATGCATTCCACAAATGTGTCGCACTGCTTCTTATTATCGCTTAAACAGGATGTAAAAAAAACTCTAGGTGCTGGATGAGAACGATGAGAATGTGCCCCCTAAACCAAACAGTCCTGGGCCAATGCGCATGACCCTTATGGGACTCCTGCTCAAACCCAGGCTGTGAGGCATCAGCCCTTCGAGGCAGGTCCTTAGCCCGCTGTGCCACTCTGGAGGCCCCTGTGGCATGCAAAAAATAATTTGATGTATCTGCAAAACTAGCATGGTTGAATGGGTGGATGTTCTGCTGGCTAAGTAAATATTGGTGGAACCTGTCATTGGAGAAACTAGGTTGCATCACTGAGCAGCTCCATGAAGCTTGTCCCCAAATAAACACAGTCGATTTGATACACACTTTTACTGGTGAATTGAGTTATTTAATTTAGAGAGCCGTCCTCCAGGGCAAGATAATACAAGTTTTTCTGGATTAACATGCCGCAGTGGCAAAACAGAAAGCACAATACCATAATGAGAATTCTCCTACCAGGCAAACATGTTGTCAAGTATGGGCTCCTCTGTCCAGCTCCTCAACTAGTGACCTATAATGGAACTTAATATTTCTGCTTTGACCTAAAAGAGGCACTGGTCTACATGAAACAACACTTTGGACACAATAATAGTTGAACTGTATTGAACTGTATATGCTTTGCAGCTAACTTCCAAACCAAAATGTTTTTCTTTAAACTTGAATTGTTAAACTGCCGTGGTGTACTTTTTTACATTGGGGCCTTACACAGTAAATTCCTAAAGGACCGTTGTTAATTATACCCTGATGTTGTGAGACCGATTGCAAAGGCATGTACTCTTCTGAAGATATTTTGATTTCCTGGCCCCATAGAACCTAGTCCCACTGCCACTTTCAAATGGCTGATTAACCTTTATTTTTACCTTAAAAAATAAAACTGAATGAAAGATTTTTTGTTGTTAATTTGTATCCCCTGTTTCTTCTACTGAACAGGGGATACAAATCAAACAGCTGTTCCCTGTTTCTTCAACTTTTACTAATTAAACTGTCATGGACAAATAATGAATGGAGTTCAGAGATTTTGGTGGCAATTCATTGTATTCAATGCATTGTAAAAAGTCACCCTTTTCTGATAATGCACACATATAATGTTCTCATATCAGGTATAGTGTGGCTAAAGCTCACCTGCACTGTCTGCTTCAATAATTACTGTTATTTTCATATCCTCCTGCGTATCTTCAACAAGTGTATCAGGGGTAAAACACCCACACAATTTCAATTCAACAAGCTTAGCTCTCAATTATCTGTGTATACATACCACACTTGACATTGTTTGCAATATGAGACATAATATCACTATTATGCTACTGTTGAGTTTCTGAAGTTTCTTTCATTTGGCTTGTAAACTGTATGCATTCATGACTTTTTTCAATTACTTAAGATTTACATCATTTAGCAGACCCACAGTTGTGAGTACATACATTTTTAGACTGTTTCAGCCTGGCCATCCGTGGTAATTGAATCAACAACCCTGGTGTTACAAGTATCACACCCTGCCAACAGAGTTCCGCCGAGCAACGCTCACCGGAATAAATTTGTCTTCTGTCTTGTGGTGTCAACACGGGGTTATTAAATACCAGATGAAGCGTTCTTATAGATACAATGGACCGACATATTCCTTTGTGCCCATTTCAGTCAATAGTGGAGGGTGTTTGACAGGTCAGTTCAGAATTGTCCTCTGTCGTTACATTAATAGGAATGAACTGCAGGCAAAAGCAAGAGTTTGAAAGAGCCACAGGAAGAAAATGAAGTGGGTGGATATGGAGGATGCTTCTCAAGTAATAAGTCTTGCCTACTCATGTAACAGCACAACACCTGAAGCACATTCTTTGCTTTTGTTGGCTGTTTGTCCTGACTACTGGTTTCATTCTTCTTTTTGTTTTTTTATCATTCTATGTTTGATACACTTGTTTTGTTGATCCTGTTTGTTTTGTTGTCATATATGTCTGTTAGAAGTTGCGCTGTGTCCTTTGGTGGCACAGTTTTTTCTGTTATGAAGTGTCACAATAAAACATTTGAAATAAAAAGTTTGCTGGCATCTGTCCTGTTCAAAGAAGAACAGACTATATGTGCTCATCTCAAGTTAGGACTTGACCAGAGGGGAACATGATTTCTTAACTTGGAATTGTCTCTGTTCTTCTTGACTAGGACAACTTAATCACACATTCATAATCCACCCTAGAGTTCAGAGAAACATACGCATTGCGTACAACAACACAACTGTCTGTAACTCTTGGTCAAACCCAGGATAGTCTGATATGAGAGAATGATGCAACTCATTCAAGTGGAAGCTTGAAAACAATCGCTCATTGTTTCCTCCAGCCTCTGCCCACAGGAAGAAGATGGAAGTGTGGAGTATGTAAAATGACAAACAGTTGCCTTACTAGATACCATAAGATTTATATCTTTGACAACTGCTGCCATACACCTTTAAAGTAGGGATGTGCATGACAAATATTTTCACTATGATAATTCCTCAGCTTTTGTAGAATAGTCAAATAGTCGACCTCACCCACTCATGCCAAAAAGAGAGGTACTAAATGAAAAAAAAGTTAATTGTAATATTTTATGCAATAAATTCAACGTTGTATTTAAAATGGAGTTAACGTCAATTACGTTTTAGTATAAACAATTAGCAAGCAAGCAAGTTTATTTATATAGCACAATTCATACATCGAAGCAATTCAATGTGCTTTACAAAGAAAAATAAAATAAAAAATATATAAAAATACAATAACATAAAAACAAATACTCAAATTAAAACATCAAAACAAATGAAAACATCATAATAATAAAAATACAATAAGAAAACATAAAAAAAAAAAAAAATGGGATAAAAACATAGGAAGCTATAAGGCTAAACAGTGTGGTTAAGTTTAAGTGCTCAGTCGTAGGCACGTGAAAAGAGTAGTGTTTTTAACCTGGATTTAAAAATGGATACGTTTGGGGCACGTCTAAGATTTTCTGGTAGTTTATTCCAGTTGTGTACAGCATATGTGCTAAACGCAGCTTCTCCATGTTTAGTTTGGGCTCTGGGCTCTACTAGCTGACCTGTGTTCATGGATCTAAGAGCCCTGCTCGGTTTATATTCTTCAAACATATCAGAAATGTATTCGGGTCCTAAACCATTCAGAGATTTATAAACTAAAAGCACCACTTTG
>JACXGI010007593.1:0-36739 GCA_016801175.1 Esox masquinongy
GTATTTTCCTGACATTTTCTTAGTTGCATCTCAGAGCAAAAGCCATGGTCCGCAGAGAGCTTCCAAAGCATCAGAGGGATCTCATTGTTGAAAGATATCAGTCAGGAGAAGGGTACAAAAGAATTTCCAAAGCATTAGATATACCATGGAACACAGTGAAGACAGTCATCATCAAGTGGAGAAAATATGGCACAACAGACATTACCAAGAACTGGACGTCCCTCCAAAATTGATGAAAAGACGAGAAGAAAACTGGTCTGGGAGGCTTCCAAGAGGCCTACAGCAACATTAAAGGAACTGCAGGAATTTCTGGCAAGTACTGGCTGTGTGCTACATGAGACAACAATCTCCCGTATTCTTCATATGAATGGGCTCTTACAAAGAAAAACATCCAAGCCCAGCTGAAGTTTGCAAAAACAAACATCAAGTCCCCCAAAAGCACGTGGGTAAATGTGTTATGGTCTAATGAAACCAAGGTTGAACTTTTTGGCCATAATTCCAAAAGGTATGTTTGGCGCAAAAACAACACTGCACATCACCCGAAGAACACCATACCCACAGTGAAGCATGGGGGTGGCAGCATCATGCTTTGGGGCTGTTTTTATTCTGCTGGAACCGGGAATTATGAACAGCTCCAAATACCAAGCAATTTTTGCACAAAACCTTCAGGCGTCAGTTAGAAAGCTGAAGATGAAGAGGAAGTTCACCTTTCAGCACGACAACGACCCAAAGCACACATCCAAATCCACAAAAGCATGGCTTCACCAGAAGAAGATTAACATTTTAGAATGGCCCAGCCAGAGCCCAGACCTGAATCCAGTTGAACATCTGTGGGGTGATCTGAAGAGGGCTGTGCACAGGAGATGTCCTCACAATCTGACAAATTTGGAGCGCTTTTGCAAAGAAGAGTGGGCAAATGTTGCCACGTCAAGATATGCCATGCTAATAGACTCCTACCCAAAAAGACTGAGTGCTGTAATAAAATCAAAAGGTGCTTCAACAAAGTATTAGTTTAAGGGTGTGCACACTTATGCAACCAGGTTATTGTGAGTTTTTTATTTTTCCTCCTCAAAGATTTCAGTTTGTTTTTCAATTGAATTGTTCACGTTATAGGTCACACTAAAGGTGGAAAAAGTTCTGACATGATTTATCTTTGTCTCATTCTTTTACATCACAAAAACCTGGCATTTTAACAGGGTTGTGTAGACTTTTTATATCCACTGTATAAGATCTGGTACAAGTTAGTTACAGGTTTATATTAGTAAATACACAGGAAGTTTCAGGTGTCTGGCTGATATACAATGTCAGAAACTGTATCCAGGCATGCTTCGTCACATTGTGCCTAAGAATAGACCTTAGTTGTCATATATTGGTCATACACCAAACCCCTTCAAACCTATTTGCTTAAATATCTTACATTAACATTTATTATTCATAGATAATTTAAGTACAAATATTGAAGAATGACTGACCAACAAAAAGGTAATTCAAAATGTTTTATTAAATATGGAGACACATTAAATGGATGCCAAACAAATAGACCATAAGGCCCATGGTAGTTACTGAGTCTGTATACAGCATGTCAAAGCTGTATCCAACTACGGGACACGATGTATCCAGACTGGAAAAACATTTCTCGTAACATAAAAGAGGATGAAAAAGTTGGATGGAACTATAGAGGTACTGGAAGCAGTAAACTGACTCAGGAGGACATGTCCTGAAAGTGGGCTGGTCCTCCATTCCCTCAAGGCATCTAGTGTGTTTCCCTCTGCACCCTCATGTGTCTAGGACTAATAGAAAGTCAGCACGAAATAAAATGTTCTAGTGGTTTGGATTCTGGACTGGAGATTACATGGCGGGTGGATTTTTGCAGTGGTTGTCAAAACTCCTCTGGAACCCGCAGTTACAGGGACGCCGACAGGAATGACAGGGCCCGGGCCAAAATTTAACGTTCAGGACCCAAACCACGGGCCAAAAAATTAATTAATAGTAATTATATTACTCTCCAAAAATCAGGTCATAAACATTTTATTGTTTAATGTTTTAATTCATAATTAGGCCACATTCAAATCCCTTTGTTTTCAACACAGGTAATTAATTATGTCACATCTTTTCAATTCATAACCTACTCAGTCCCAATGAGCCATTACTTAACTGCTACACATATTTAGACGTTCTCTTTTAGATTTGTCCTTCCATTTCTGTGCTCCTAGTTTTTGTTGCATGGTGGCAATGTTTTAGCCAGATAGCTACAGTACTGTAGTTAGACAAATTTATTGGTTAAATTTGAACATTTTTTAAGCTGCACTATGAAGGATTTGTTTCAGCAAAAAAAACAATTACAGCATTTTGCAGTTACTCACCTGTAATAAAGCGGTTCCGCACCAATGTCCGATAGAGAATCACGTTCCGAATAAAAATATGAAAAATGGAATTACCTGTACCGAAAAAGTTTGACAACGTTCTTCTTAGCCTTGCTAACGTTAGTTTAGGGTTCCTGGTAGCTAGCTACAGAGAGTTGGTCTAAGTCTTCTTTCGGTTTGCCGTTTTCGTAGAGTATGCTGTAGTAGACAAAGGAGGAACTGACTGTCGTCCTGGTCTCTAGCTGCCATTATAGTTTCTTACGGTAAGCAAACTTCGCTCCTTACGGCATTCTTATGCTATATGTAATATCATCCAAGTAAGCGTTCACAAAATAAGCCAAGGAGGAAAGCCTGCCTTGTAGAAGGCGATTGGCTGGAACGGGATTGGCTGGGAAGTAGCAGCGTGCTCCAGAAATGATAGAATGACATTCCACTGGCAATTTTTTACTGAATAAATCCTACCTAGTGCAGCTTTAACTAAGTTATGTTGGCTGTTGGTGTTAGGGTATTACTCTGATTGGCTGTTGGTAGAACAAACCATTTTTACAGAAAAAGGTTTAATCATAATGCTGTATTAAAAAAAAGCAGCAAAGAGTAAAAAACATGAATCCCTTCATCAATGCAGTTCTTCTGTTTAGTAACTGTTAACCTTCTCGATAGTACTGAATACTAACATTGACTGACAAATTAATAATTTAATTTAAACCAACAAAATGGGCCCACCCCCAGGCCTGGGCCCAGGACAACATTCACGGTTGTCCCCCCTGTCGGCGTCACTGCCCAGTTATTCCATGTATTTGAAATACTCAACTGCTTGCACACCTGATCTAATTAGAGGGGAATACTCACTAACATTCCCAATGATAGAAATCCACAATCAGAAATTTGCAGGTAAAAATGTCTAGCCCTTGAATTTTAAATTGGGTAGTTCAGGGCTTTAACCAAAATTTTCCTCAAGCAGCTAGCAGTCATCGCCTACATATTCCGATCACCTCTCCATCCACAAATGTTTAAATTTTGGTCAGTTAGCAGGTGCTCTGAGCCAGAGAGACCAACAGGAGCAATAAAGTTTAGGCCTTGCTCAAGGGTATACTAAGAACTTTCAGCTGGGGAATTTGAAACGGCAACATTTTGGTTACCAGCCCAACACTAAATGAAAGGCTACTGCTCAGTTACCCTTTGTGACTGGATGTGAGCAGAGATCATGTTTCGTAGATGCATCCATAGTTTACACCACCCCAAAGATATAAACTCCTTTTAGGCCCGGTAGCCTATCTGTGATAGTCTGCAGCATCCGAGCTCTGAATAAACAGACAGATATGGTCACTGATGGGATGGACAGGAACAGTAAAGAGACAGAATAATTAATACACATGAACAGAAGGGTTTTTCATTAGCCAAGTAGATTGTTATTTAATCTGTTACTTTACCTGGTAAGTTTACTGAGAACGCATTCCTATTTAGAACAATGACCTGGGGGAATAGTTACAATAGGAGGGGAGGGTTTTAATGAGCCAACTGGAGACTGGGGATGATTAGATACCAATGTTGTCATGAGGCCCATATTTGATATTTTGCCATGACATGGTTTAAAACCCATACTCATACTATCAGTGCCATGGGATCTGTAGTGACCAGTCAGGATCCCCTTATAACATCCCATCCAAAAGACAGCACAATGTTCAGGACACTTGTGCCACATCTGGTCCCCCAAATCGGCACCTACATTGCTAACTTGAGAGGCAAGCCAGCAATGGGATGCAGAGAACTTCTATAGACAAAACTTCAGCATGCCATGCTTATCATTCTCACAAGTATTTATGTAATTGCTACCTGCTCTGCTGGACATTATTGCCTGTTGCACAACCAATGGTGTCTGTAGACCAGCTACAAGATGATCAACAGTTAGTGGGCACCGGTTATTCGCGGTTCTTATCCTGGTTTATCTCCTTGAGGTGTACATAGAAAACAGAGTAATCTGTAAGCTAGCCAATATTCAAGCAATTGGCTAACCAAGAATCAAGGCAAATTAGTCAATTTAGTCTGTATCAGTACCTGAAGCAAGTTCTGTATGAATTTAATTTAATAATTACATTATTTATTGGTAGCTAGGGTTGCAAATGTTTACCTTGATTAACTAACAAGATACACGTTACTGGTAGCATTTGTTATTACTAACGGTTAGGCATGAGACTAACTTTGCAAACAGGTTACTGTACTGTAATTTAGCATAAGCAATTGCTAACTCAACACACACATACTGTAGCTACATTAGGACTACCTTGTCTAACCTTTTGCCGTCATTCGTGTTCAAACAATGTCTCCTTATGTTAATTTGGTTTACATACAATAAACATCTACATAGGTAACACATATAATACAAAAGTAATGATGTTCACTTTACAAAGCAACTTTACCTAAAGCTCTTACCGGAATCAAATGAATGCGCAAGTAAGGACGTCCCACATGCTGGCGGCATGGAAGTCTTTGCTAAACGTGTTAAACGTCTACCTTCCCCTAAATTCCCATTGGACAATTGTAGTCAGCTGACATTTTGCACTAATTCAGGCAACAGCAGATTTGCAACCCACAAAAACAGCTTCGTATTCATTAATCCATGGATTTGCGGACAGTGTATCCGTAGATAGTGATATGTATCCGTGTCCAGTGTTTTTTAATCCGTGTCCTAGTGTTTTTTTATGTAGACAGCGATTTGCTAAAAAAATATTGTACAAGTACAGATCATTTATTACTTATGCATAACTCAGGAAATACAACTCTCAAGTGAAAGGAGTTGTATCTGTAGATCGCGAGGTGTCCTTGTATTTGGTGATTTGTCTGCGTAAATAAGGAGTTGTGTGTGAAATTCTTAAGTAGTGTATGTGTACATATTTTTTGAATACTTGCAAAAGAAAAATGTGTACATACGCAAATTGTTAATTCTTGCAATTCTTTAATCACGCATTCACAGATCTTTAAATACAACTGCAAAATGCTAAACTGTCCTGTGGATTGTGATTTACAGATGTGCACAATGCTTTATTTACCCACAATACATTTGGCAGTAATTTGAGGCCATATATAGGCATATGAATTCAATAAAACATCTGAATAGTATTGAACATTAACACTTCTACCTTAACTTCATACATTCTGAACTGCAGCGCTGCAAAACTAGGCTGTGAACACACAAGAACGCTATGAATAGTCTATGAGGATGCTATGAATATTCTATGGGGCGTGCACTTCCTGATATGAACAAAACGAGAAACAGAAATAGAAAAAAGGAGAAATATTTTTGTTTTTCTTTCACCGTTATTCCATTTCCTATTTTAATAGAGAAGATGAGAATTAAGTCTATTTTTGTTATGAAACCAAAAATGATGAACGACAAACAAGCCGTTTTCTGATTGGTTAATATTCGTTTGAAACTGGAAATCAAATATTGGAAGTCAAATATCAAAAAACGAACCGTTTTCTGTTGATCTGTTTTCCTATATTAAGACATAATCCAATGACCGAAAGGTACACGGACCGTGCACGCTAGTTTCGGCTCAGCGACAGCTCACCAGAGATTGAGCGCTTTGCAAGTTGAGCGAGCGGACAGTGTGCATGTAGCATTATTGTGCCGGGGGAGTAGGAGCAGTTCTCCTCCTTTGTAAATCCTTTACAAATCTAAGGAATGCACTCTCTAAATTTTCCTTGTGTCCTGCTCCGTTTAAACTTAGGAAGATATGAGCCCTTGGACCACACCTCAGGACGACCAGGCCCAAAAGACTTGTAGCTGTCCCCAGGGCCGGGCATAGGCATAAGCAACATATACGGCCGCTTAGGGCCCCCGATCTCTAGGGGGCCCCAGTCTGCTAGTGAGTCCCAGACCAATAGGAAAGAGGGGGAGCCCAAAATTTTGCTTAGGGCCCCCAAAAGGCAGGGGCGGCCCTGGCTGTCCCTATCCAAAGTCCTCCTGGTTGTGTTGCAGATCAAGTAGCTGACGATACCTGATGATTTTGGCTGCCACTCCGCTAACCATTCCTCCCCCCCGATTGTCCCTGTCCTTGTCCATCTGGTGTTGCTGTTAACTTGGATGATGTTTTATGGACTCTGGACACAGCCCACATGCATATATTAATCATTATAATTTGTACTCTTGAAATGTTCACCTGGCACAGCCAGAAGAGGGCTAGCCACCCCTCAGAGCCTGGTTCCTCTCTAGGTTTCTTCCTACGTTTCTGCCTTTTATAAGCTGTTTTTCCTACAGCCACTGTGCATCAACCCAGTTTTTGCTTGCTCTTTGGGATTTCAGGCTGGGTATTTCTTAAAAGCACTTTTTGACAACTGGTGGAATAAAAAGACCTTAATAAAATGCATAAAATAGTTTTTGGTTCAGTAAAACTGATACAATTTAAACAGATTCCTCCCTTTTTATCCCACCTTCCTTCTCCTCTTTTAAACTTATGTGTACATTTCTTTTGGGATGGTAGACCAGTGACAGGCAAAAACCAAAATTTATATCTGACAGGCCCCAAAACCTGAAAGTCTGGCTCAATTCACCTGGCATAGTATTTGAACAATAATCACGACTCTATACAGCAGTTAACCAAGAGGAAGGCTAATGATTTCAAGTGTAGCAAAAGTAGCATAAGTAATCTTCAGCCCTGATAAAAGCTCGGTATTTTAGCAAGCATGCTAAGACAGAAGGATCATTAGGTTTGATATTCCCCAGTCAATTGTTCACATATTTTGCTGTACATTAACATGGTGGGTTCCACTGCCTTCTTGGACACTAACAAAAGGTGGCTTCACAGTCTAGTCCAGAATAATTTTTTAAGTCGTGTGCAAATACGTTGTGTCAAAGGCCAGGGACACAACAAATGCATCAATCCGTTCCGGCGGAAGTCCATTCATTCCAATGGAGTGCAGTCCGCACTGTTGTGACGAAGCGTTGCATGTTTTAGATTCTTCCAATTTGTGCGGTACTTTTCCACGAGGTATCAGAAAGTAGATAAACCACAGAATAAAATGCTGAAATGTAGATTTCAACAAGCTTAGTGTTTATGGGATAGCAACAAGCATGCCTTGACAACGCAATGCATTTGAAAGATAAACACAAAATCAAAATTGATTGTCGATTTTATTGAAAAGCAAATATTCAATAATTGAAAGGGACACGTGTACTATTTATGATATATTTAGCGACATTACTGAATATTAGTCTATCTATAATGAGACAGAAGTTCAGGAAGCTAACAAACATTGCATCTTTTACTGCAACTATTTTCCATCCAACATATCTGGCATTCAGATCACAGTGAACATCTGAAATCTCCATGCTGTCTGATTATTTTCTTTGGGATGAGGCACATGGATTCCGATGATTACGGAAAATGTACGATGTGGCAACGTAGCAATTCAACCTGTTTTCACGCAACCAAAAGCTTCTTGCAGATAGGCCTTTTTCAAATTAAAAGCAGACTGAAGATGGAAATTAATACGTTTAAACAAAAATTATCATCTTTAAAGTTTTCAGTTGTTTATCTTTAAGGTTTAACATTAAGGTTTATGCTTTTCATTTATCTGTTTGCAATTTATAATTTAAAGTGGGTTTGATTCATGTGCATGTAAGCGTTTTATTTATTTTCTTTTTGATACAGATAGCCCTCCAAACTGGACATCGTTCCATTGCCAATGGGAGGGAGATAAACTTTGGCAGAGCGAGAATGAAAAAACCAACAAATGGAACGCTAGATTGCCATAAACAAGGGAAGACAACATGGCGGAGTACCCGACCACTGTGACTGACCCAAAATTAAAAGCATGACTTTGTACAGAGGAAATGAGCATGGCTGCATAGGCAGACCTGGCTCCGGTAAGATTTCGAACCCCTTGTCACCCCTAGACACAATGGTGGTGAGTAGAGCACAAAAACAATGTATAAGTAACCTATTTATTTTCCCTTGTAATTTATACTTTAACTATTTGCACATTGTTACAAGACTGTACATAGCTAATAATGTAACTTTTGAAACCGTTTGAAACGTTTCTGTGTCTGTAATGTTTTGGCATATTTGTTATTTACCACTTGCTTTGTCAATGTAAACAAATGTTTAGGACCACCCTAGGCCACCCAATAAATCCCTTTAAAAAAAATTGAATTTACAGAGATGTCTTTAGACTCTTGTTTTGTTACAGGGCAAGTGTGCGTGGCCATAACACGCACACTTGTTCAAGGGATCAAAAAACCCTTGAACATTGGGACACACTTTGGGACTTGAATGATACAATTCTATGTTTCAAGATAAATGGTGAACATTTTTATTGTATCAAAGGTGGTATTTTATTGTATCAAATCTAGAACTCTGGTATAAGCAAAAGCATATTCTATATTAAGCTACAACTATCCATTCTGTTGTGTGAAATAGCCTTATAGGAGTCTGCTTTTCTTATATAGGCTGTGTCAATGCAGACTTACTGCAAGGGGCCATTTTAGGGTGTAGTCTCCACACTCTCTAATTTTCACTTAGCTTTGGAACATTTGTGCAAATGGAGGGCATAGGGGGATCATTTGGGATTTAGCCAGTATGTATGTGTGTGACAACTCAAGGGTTTGCACCTTTTTTCTTCTGACTTGTAAATGATAACTGTAAGGTCCAGTTTTGCAGACAAAGATTATGCCTAGTCTAGGACTAAACAATCCAGCTCAATAGAGACATCCGGCCAAAATGTACAATTCAGTAAGTATGTGGTTTCATTTGTCCAGCAGGGGGTACACATGCCCCACTGAGCTAGGGTTGACTTATTCATCGCTAATGACAAGCTAAATGTCATGTTCAGTTCCTCTGTCTCATTTTCAGACTGTCCTTGCGTTTCCACAAATGAATGACTGGGGCTGTGTCCTATGCAAAATGGCACCCTATTCCCTAATATAGTGCACTCCTGTTACCCTGGGCCAATGTGGGATGATCTTTACAGAAACAAAGGCACTAGCTAATTTGTGTTAAGCTGTTTAGGCCCTTGCTATTCAAAGCCTGCCATGTAGGCCTACTATACCATCTACTGGCATTTCCTTGTTGGCTAACTTAAATCACACATGCTGTGTGTCCCTAATGGTACATGGGCTACAAATTAAAACCCAAGGACATAATATGATTGATTATATGTGGTGTTTTATACTGTATCAAGAAGGGGTATTGAGTTGAGCTGAGCCTTTTATATCCCACAGAAACAGCCATGCAATTTATGAACTTGTTACAGTAAGATCCCCAGTGGAACATAAAGCATGTTGTCCTCTTTGCAGAGATATCATTTTGAGTGCTGTAGTGCTCTGATATGCAATACTATAGTCCGGCTTAGACCACACATCTGTGGGTTTACATACACTTACAGTCCTCCATGGCTGGGTTTGCCTGACAGTCAGGGCCTCTTAAACCCAAGTGGAATGGCCCATTCAGGTTCCTTCAGGCCCACAGTAAAACCAGCCATCCAAAAGCACCAGGCCCGGGAGAACACTGGGCAGATGGAACACCTGAATTAATTAGGGGGCCCGTTCCAGGGAGAAGGAACAAGTGGCACAAGGGGGAGAGGAGCCTTGGAGAATGTCTGCATCCCAAATGACACCTTATTCCCTTTTTAGGGCCCAAAAGGCACAGTGACCCTAACGTCCACAACTGGAATGCATTGCACTACACTGCACTGGGATTCTGAAATACAATAATGGATTAAGCAGTGCAGGGAGTCCTGTGGCATTTTTGGTTGTGATCAGACGCAAGGTGCTTGTGAAGCATGGACAGGTTCCAAATGTCACCCTTTCTGCCTAAGTAGTGCCATTTGGGACAGCATTTGTGCTGCCCGTTCACTGCGAGGGACTACGGTCAGTTGGGTTGAGGGATGTGGTTGACTGCCGGGCCTAATGAATTCGGCCTCAGATCCGATCAGTGGTTCTTTCAAAGCTGCCTACCAGGCCATTCATCAAGTAATTTGAAAACTCTGGTTCACGTGATTATAATGAGGGTCCACACGAGCCACAGTGCACACTCGACATCCCCGTGTCTTGACCAACTTCACCAACTGCTTTATGATACAAGCATGCGCATGCATGTCCCACACCCACACAATTTAAAGTGAAATTATTAGAATGTCAGTTTACATAGAACCACAACCTTTCTTTTTTCCTCCTGACCTGAGTAATGGTAGGTTCTCTGTTTCTCATTTAGAAGGCTTTGAGGGCCTGCCAAACTTTCTTTAGCATTGTGCTCATGCAGCTGCATTTCCATCTCAGCTTAGTCCCACCAACCCCCCCCCTCTCTCTCTCTCTCTATATATATATATATATAGAGAGAGAGAGAGAGAGAGAAAGAGATACATATATATGCATACATGGGCATATAGAAACATATAATTAAAATATATGTAATGACATGTAATTAAAATGTATAGGTTACTTTGTATTTCTAACTTTATATATATATATATATATATATATATATGCTCACCCATTGTTTGTAGGGACCCCAAACCCAAAACATTCCTATTTTCCTTCAAATAAAGTCTCTAAAAGGCTGGTAACCATGATAAAGATGAGCAAAGAAAAAAGGCTATGTGAAATAAACAACACAGGTGGGAGCTACAGTTCAGAAAGTTGCAACATATTTGCAACCCTTAATCAATAAGTGAAAAAGACAAGTTTAAAAATGTGTGCCAGTTCATTCAAAAGGAAAAATTGCAACATCTCATGTACATAAGCATTCAGACCCTTGGCCATGGCACTCCATGTTGAGTTCAGATGCATCCTGTGTCCTTTGATCATCGTAGAAATGTCTGTACCACTTGACTGGAGTCCACCTGTGGCAACTTCAATTGATCGGACATGATTTAGAAAGGCATACACATGCATATAAAAGGCCCCACACTTACACAAACAATAAGTGTAGGACCTTTCAATCAATCAGTCAAATGTATTTCATAAAGCTCGTTTTACGTCTGCACTTGACACCATGCTTTTACAAATGGTTAGGAAAATGTCCTTGCAGGGTCGTAACCTTAGAAAAAACTTAGAGAGGAGCTGGACTCTGAGGGGTGGCCAGTCCTCTTTTCTGGCTGTATTGGGTGAAGATTATGTAAGTGCTTAAAACGTCTGTGCCACAATCAGTGTTTTTGCGTGTTCAGATGACAAGCAGATGGGCTGTGCCAAGAGTCTTCAGGAAGAACCCAGATCAACTGCACAACCAGGTGAAGAAAAAGATTCTCTGGTCTGATTAAACCAAAGAATCTCCTACTAGGCCTGAATGCCAATGACAGCAAACTAAGAGTCTGCACCACTAAGGGCCCCCAGGAAACACACTTGAGGAATGTGTCATTTTGGTGGATTCCCTTCAATCATTACATAAATACAATGTAGTTCATTTTCCGTGTTGATTATTTCATATACATTTTTTTGCTCATTTACCAAGGGTGCGAATATGTTTGAAGCTTGTACATGCTTGATTTAATACATGTTTCGGGCGATTCTGAAAAATTCCAATTCGAAATCATATTTTCTTCAAACATTGACATTGAGCAAATTTTAATTTCTGACTGAAATGTAGGCTACTGCTTAGCAGTGACTTGACTTATACACCACTTATTAGGCCCCATTTGTAACTTTCAACCTATGGCAAAAATAACCCCAAAGCCAGAAATGTATTTCTTGTTCTCACCGATGAGGACGATTTTAACTCACAGACTGTTAAGATTGCTAACTCACACAATCACAATGTATTTTGTCGGTCAATTATTTCGATTGGTGTTAGCCATTTTGCCACAATGCACGCTCAGTTTCTTAAACTGTGTCAATCGCTGACATCACACTCACATCGGTGCATGTGACGTGGCTAAGTAGCCCTAGAAATAAACACCAAAACATTGTCAGTCTTATGGTAAAAACCCTGTTGCCATGTAATTAAAATGTATAGGCTACATTGTATTTCTAACTTTATTGTACGAACATTTTATGTAATGCATTTCCAATGGTGCATAAAGGATGCATTACAATACAAAATACATAGCCTCATCATAAAAGCTATTTGATAATTAAATAATTTAGGAGGCCCATTCAGCAACTCCGAGTGATGCACTGTAACCCGACCAGTCAGCCGACATTGCTCCTCACGCCAGATCACTGTGTTTGTATTTTCACCCGGTCCCTAACGTGGTGCTGTATTCCTACAGATTTACCACTGGGGCATATTCCCCGGTCTACCACGGTAGGACGACACTGCAGATAAACCCACGCCGTTTCAATTCCTAGTGGTGTGGGAGAGTTAACTAATCATCTGGCGGTCACCACTGAAACGTGACTCTGGATTTTGTATTTCCTTTTTGGGGGAAGCATTTTTTAGGACCTTTTAACTCGCGTCTGTGATATTCTTCAACACGGAATCTGCTGGGCCCTCAAAGCGTGTTTGATTTGTGCCTCGAGGATATCTAGGATAGTCTACATGCATTTTTCGTTCGCATAATTGAAGATTGTCCTTTTCGTTGTTACGCATATGTTATAACGCTGTGATTTTGCGGGTGTTTCAATTTGTATTTCTTTCGCGGATTGAAAATTAGGGATTTCTATCCCAGGCGACTCAGCGAAAAGGGAAGTAGAGAGAGAAGGGGGATAAAGACGCTCTCTGCCAACATCGCTGGATCACACCACGGGATTTAAATAATTGCATGTTCTGAAAAGGATATAAATGTGGCTATTCCGTGTTTAACCGACTCAATCAGGTTTGCAGAATGAGTAAAGACAGACCCAAAAGGAACATCATACAGAAGAAATACGTAAGTATTTGCTGAATTAGCTTTCAAATGCATGTTATCATTCTAAAACTTCTCCCACTCGCCAGAGGATAACGTCATGCGAAGTGTGTATGGTATACATTAGTGTGTTTACATTTGGGCTTCATGTGATTTTTTTGTCTACAACATCAACATCAGACTGTCCTAAAACATCAAACAGCTGCTGCCTTCCTGAGTCAGTTTGTGTTGTGAGAATAAGACATTTTCACCATTTTATTTGACCTACATATGGGATTCACCAAATCTGTCCCCCAAATGGAGACTGAGATTGGGACTCAGTTAGTGTGTGTTTGTGTGATGGTTGTTATTGTTTGTGTGTTTGAGTGTGATTGTCCCCCAACTTCTCTGATCCGATTATGTGCCCCCCATTTCAGTTCCATAACCTCGCTTCAATATTTGATGATTGGGAAATTCAAAACCTGCCTTTCAGAAACTATAACACATTTAATGACTTTTGGTGTTGTATGAGGAGCAATAGGACTTCAGATGCATGAAGGCCCTGTTTCAAAATACAATTGCATCTCCCATTACCAGATGGATGTGTCCAACACGTAGCCCATTGCAGCAATTCCCTGTGCATATGTGGATTTCAAGATGTTGAAACAACTTGCAACCTATCCTTGTTTGACTCCTACACCCAATGTTCCATGTAGCTGCATTGGAATAACACCCTTATTGCATTATTTCATGATTTATTACATTATCTCATGATTTACTTTCCACTACACATTAATAGCTGTTTGCAATGGAGATTTGGACAATGTGCAGACTGTCTTAGCTGGAATTTTCCTTGAATGGAATTCCAAAATTGCGCTGTATCGCCATGAAAGGACACTACGTTTGAGTAGTAGTTCATTAAAATAAGTGTAGGTTGCTGTTTGGAATGTGCACTGAGTGGCCTTCCATTCCTGACACACATATTTTTTAAGCAAAATGTCTGGGCATTTTCATGCTTTGCAAGAATGGCAGAGGATATTTGGCGAAAGAGCAGTGGGATGGATTTGAATCCTTGCCGCAGCAGTGCATGTGCACCGGAGACAGCAGGCACAGACCGCTGGGCCATGCTGCGCCACGACGTGTCGTGTTCAGAAGCGCTTCCTCGTTTCATTTTTCACTCCTATCTCTTCTTACGTCTAATGTTCAAGAAGCCAGCTTGGAAAAAACTTCTGTCTACATTTTCGTTGAACACCATAAGAAACCTAATAGGCCAGCCACCTCAAGAAAGAAAAGAAACTGTTTCTTGAACCTTGACCTAGACAAGAGCAGCATCCACAGTGGCCCACTGCACTCTTTACGGTACCTATGGGTCTTAGTTAAAGTAGTGCTTTATACAGGGAATATGGTGCCATTTCAGACGTATATAGTAGCACTAGAGTAGTCCACTCAATTAGCATAAGACTATCATTACACAAGCTTGGCTTAAAAGTTTCTGGCTCAGAGAACAAACAGGCACTGAGAGCATACTCAATTAGTAAATAGTTGAAGCATTTAGGATTTAGCATTCATGTAATTATCGTAGGAAGAACAGAGGTGCATTTAGATTGTTTGGAAGTTTCGGAAGCATGAACATTAATGAATGTTCTTTAACTGACTGTAAGGGATGTTTTCTCCGCACTCAGGGGTGTGGTGGGGTGTGACTCGCAGCAGTAAAGGGCACCTCATTGGTCCTGGTAAATGTACCGGCAGAACCATGGGTCCTGGTAAACGTACCGGCAGAACCATGGGTCCTGGTGAATGTGCCGGCAGAATCATGGGTCCTGGTGAATGTACCGGCAGAACCATGGGTCCTGGTGAATGTACCGGCAGAACCATGGGTCCTGGTAAACTTACCAGCAGAACCAATGAGTCCTGGTGAACATCCTAGCAGAACCATGGGTCCTGGTAAATGTACCGGCAGAACCAATACACGTAAAGGAGTTCCTCAGATTTTTGATGGCCTTTTCTGTCTGACTTTCTCTCTTTCCCAAGTCAAAGAACACCATTGGAGAGAGCTGTGTTAAACATCAAAACTATTGTTTTGATGAATAACATTAGACTTCAAAACAGCACAACATCAAAGAGGTTAACACTGTCCCCTCTGTGGAGTTGCCCCAGTGCAGCAACTAGGCTGGTCTGAAGCCTGATTCATTGGTGTGTGGTGGGGTAAGCACAGCTGCCACTGCTGGGCCTTCACAAATGCAAAGAGGCTGTCACTAGCTTTGTCCCAAATGACACCCTGTTCCACTATACAGCGCTCCACTTCTGACCAGAGCACCTACGGACCTTTTGACCAGATCCCAATGGGCCACCATCAACCACAGTGCTGTAAGTAGGCCACAGTGCGCCATGTGGGACTCGTACACTGTTTGTTTTATCAGGCACACAAGTGACGAGGGCCAAGTTTGAAGTATGTGCTTCAGTGTTTGGTGGAAACGAGGGAAAAAAAGAGACACAACGGCAGAGTGTGCGGAGCGGGCCAGGGCCTGGAGCCTGGGGAGAGAGGACAGACAGCAGGCCCGCAGCTGTAGAGACTAAGGCAGTGTACTTCTTTTGACATTAAGTGCTCCGGCACAGTAGTGCACTATGTGGGGAATAGGGTGCTGATTGGGTTGGGGCACCTGACTGCACAGCTGAGTTTGTGCGTTGCGGCCAAAATTGACCCAATTTGATGTAAAATACTGAAGTTACACACGGGAGTAGAGTCATCATAATGACAGAAAAATGCATCCAGATTGACACATAGTTGCAAGAGAGGGGCCCAGGGAGATAATGAATAGAGAATTGGAGGAACTGAACTTGGATGACCGTACAAGACAAGTTTTTTATTTTTTTTATTTCTTGGCATGGGAAGTTGCTGTGCTGTGATTTCGCTGCCAACAGGGAATGTTCCACTTCGCTGCGTGGTCGCCGGGGTTACCCTGAATTAGATGTGCAATGTCAGCATTGAACACCGCTTTCTCTTCACACAGACGAGCACTTCGCTTAGCTTTTGTTGACATTTTTTTCTTCTTCACAGTTGACTGTTATGTAATGGACCCGGGACAGGCGCTATTCACTGAACAGTTAGAAATGGTATACTTACAGCTGCGTTATCAGTGTCAGGTATCAGTGCTGTGTCAACGGGCAGTGGAGTGTTAAGGTTAGATTCATATTTGAAATATCAACAGGGCCAGGACATTATGTTTAACCATATGGCTACTTTAAATTTGATGTAAAGGGTGACAAATTACTACTTCTGAATCAGTTGCATGCTCTTTAAATTGAATGGAGTGTGATGTGATTTCAGGAGTGAGAAGAACTGCCAGAAACTCAGAAGTCAGCCTGTCAGACTATAGCTTTGTTATTAAAATCAAGTTAATAGAAACTAGAGGATTTGTCAACGTCTTCAAAATAATTGTTTGGTATGCATGTACTAGATCAAGATTATGCTAAGCTTTTTGAATTGTTTTTCTATGTTTAAATCATACTGGCAGATGTTGAGAGAAAAGAATACCTTCAATAATTCTTGTTTTTCAATTCACCGTTTAGTATTTCTTTCCCTCGTGTGGAAAAGCAGCAGTAGTGAGGAGTATTGATGAAAACTGGCATTGCTGTAGCGTTACTGGATTATATTCAGAGTTTTCTACTTAAAATGTGAGGTCGGGATACAAAGGATTCAGTCTTCATCCTGAGGATTTTCAATTGTCAAATACAGAAGACTCAATGCATACTGAGAAGTATGCTTTAGCATGTTTATAAGGGAGTTCTACATGGAGTTCTATTGTGCCTTATATTGTGAGTTCTATTGTGAGTTCTATCCCGCTGCATTCCAAATGGTTCCTTCTGCTTTAAAGTGCACTACTTTTGATGTGCACTACTTTTGATGTGCAGTATAGAAGGATAAGATTGCCCATTAGGGCAGGCTTCTGCTGTATATTTTTACCAACCATCAACCATGGTAGAAACAGGTCAACATTTTCTTTTTGGATTTATTATAAGGATTGTAAACATGTCTTGGCCTATTTATTGTCTCATTTAATTTCATGATTCAGTATGTCCCATATTTTCAATATGGAAACTTATTACAGTACTTTCTTACTAGATCTATTTGGACGTAATTAATTTATTATGTTATTGTATAATTCAAAAGATAGAATAAAAAATGCCACTACCATATATCCGAATTTGCCAAATATAAACAGTAAAATAGTTTAAATGCATTATTAATGTATGTGGAACTAAGAAGAATCAATTTAATGTGATTGCATTGCGTTCTGAACTGTTTCCCAGAAATGACCAGCTGTGCTGGAGTTTAGGGAGTGATTTTTAGGATCAACACAGACTCCACTGAGAGTGAGACAGATGTGTTCATTGAAATTAGGTGCTTTAACTGCACCTCATTAATGATGTGGGTCATGTTTTTTTATTGTAGGTCGAAGTTGACATGTGGCCTTATTCATAAAATGCTGGCATGGTGGCAAACTCCACTTCTACACCTTAAATCTTCTGTTGTGTGGAGAAATAGGATGTTTTAATTTCTTTCTAGTGTTTAGCTGTCTTTTGCGAAATTCAGTGTAACTGAGGCAACACCAAGGTTTTGGCTGGAACCTCTTTCAAGGGATCCTTAAAGAAAGTACAACCTATCCAACTTTTTTTCCCAATCCTCACCCAAAGAGGTTGACGGAAAGGGTTTACAAGGGTTATCCTCAAATCCATCTCATTTATCACTCTCTCTGTTTAGGAGATTTCTGCAAAGTAGGTCAACATGGTGAGACCTCATGCAGGGCTGTGCAGAGTGAGCCAGCCAGCTAACCACAGCGACTGCATGCTAACCCTCCGCGACATCGAGCACCACGAGACTTCTGGTGAAAGTTTTGCCTTTTGCAACCCCTTTTAGTGAAAGTCGTAGCGCTGTTCAGTGTTCAGTAAAAACACTGAAGGCCTTGGTTACTACAAGCAAAGACACTGGCCGACTCAGTAACCCAAACAAAAATCAACAGGGTCACGGCGAGGCCGAGCTGTCAGCGCGGGTCATCTGAACCACAGTGAGGGATCACGCTGTGGCAGAACTAAAAAGAAGAGAAGGACACAGAGCAAAACATTTGGTCTAGAGCGGAGAGAGAGAAAAATGGGAAGGGGCAGGCGTGTAAAAAAAAAAAAACGGCATGCGGTTGTTGCCAGGGAGAGCTGGAGAGAAAAGGCGGGGCTCTGTCTCCCTTTCTGCTGTTGGCTGGCTGGGTCCATGGCAATCTATCTTGCGGCCAGAGGTGACTGATTGGATAGTGCCGTCACAGAGAACAAAGTGCCCTTGATGAGCCAACTCCAGATCTGGGTGGCGTAATCGGACGCTTCAGGAGTCCCCAGAGCATTGTGCCTTTGTGTTTATACCGCTAATAACACAGCCCCTAAACAAACAGGCTGTACCCCGCCGCTAGTTCTACCGGACAGGTTGGTGTGACATGCAAAGGCACATTGTGTTTTTTGTATTTTTCTGTAATTTACATTTTCACAGCATTTTTATGTTTCTTTTGCCTGTCGCACCTGTACAGAAAGTTGTATGACACTGAGAGTGACTTCCCCTTCCCAGCTTTTATACTCAATGACGCAGCACCCCGGGAAAGGTTCGGTTTGCTCCTTCCCTGTTCACGAGGCTATTTGTCTGTTTGTACCACCAACCTTCTTTATGGGTCCCTGATCCAAAGTAGGGCGCACCATACAGAATAGGCTCCTTTTTGGGATGCATTTTCTTTGCGGTTGGTGTGCCGTACCCGTCTGTGGGTGTCTGAGGGGGACACCTAGGCCCCACTGTGGAATGTCCTTTGTTTTGGGCCAGAGGGAGGGAGGCGAGAGGGAGGGAGGCGAGAGGGAGGTAAGAGGGAGGGAGGTGAGAGGGAGGAAGGCAGGGAAGAAGCCAGGCAAGCATCACCAGCTTTCCCCATTAGCCCAAAGTCTCTAATCCTCCCCTGTCAGATTGACAGCCACGGCCTGCCTCCCAAATGGCACAATATGCACTGTAGTGCATGTCTTTTAACCCGGTCAAAGCAGCGGCTATAGGGTCTAGGGTGTCATTTAGGACATCCTAAATGACATCCACTGACTACATGTCTTCCCTCTCAGCCGCCTCAGATTCAAATCTCAACACATTGGCTGGAGTGTCTGAAAGACAGACAGCGATTGGACAGGGATCCTCTGGAAATCTCCAGAACACTACGTTTGACGTGTTGAGGCGAGGAGAATGTCTGGAGTCAAACCTGATGACTTTCCCGCAAAAATGTACGGTGAGGAGGATAGTTAATGAGGTATGGAATTATGTAAAGGCCAGCATGGATTATTCATCTCCTTGTTTAGGAGTTGCCCTGAGAGGACGGACATGCACACACAGATGCGCTCACGCGCACAGACATTTCTGGTCAGGCGCCCTGCACATTACTGGCTCACTAAATTGCTGACAGGAATTCAGAGGTCAACAGTCCCCTTTGACCCTGGGATGGGGAGGGTACGGTGTGGGGAGCTTTCAGTGTTGCAGATCTGGGTCTAAATACTGATTGAATTATTTCCAATACGTAAGCAGCGTAGTAGTACAGACCTTAATATAATTGGCACTGCTGGCTAGGAGTAGAGGAGACACTTAATGGATTTGAGTGATGTATATTTTTCAGGCCTTCATGCTTTATTTACAGATACAGTGGGGAAAGACAGAGAGTCTTTGCTGAAAGAGGACTGGGACAAACTCGAACCCACGCTGCTACAGTACGGCTTCAGCCACTGAATCACCCTAGGACACTTAAAGATAGTTTAGCAGAAGCTCTTATCCAGAGTGACTTACAGTAGTGATTGCATGCATTTCCATACTGGCTCCCGGTGGTAATCGAACCCACAACCATGGGGTCTTACCAGGTAAAGGCCTTATGGTGGCGTTGTATTTTATGGTGATTGTCTGGCGACAAGATCAAAACAACATCATTCACCATCTGTTGCAAACCCAATACATGGGTGTCAAATTGTAAACCATGTAAAACTAACTGATCAGATGTTGGTTAAAATACAATGTCAATGTGTGGACAGAAGGCTGTGGTTGTGTCAAGAGGCGCTTGTGTTGTGCTCCCTAAAGTGCAAACTTCACGGACTGACCTCAGTAAGTCTATTTGACCCCAGGTCGGTGAGTTTGGTGGACGCCAGCCTGTTTGTTGACAGACATTGGGTTAGGGATTAACTGAACACATTGGAAGTTCTTCCAAACGTGTTGTGTGGTTCCGTGTCCTGCATTCACGTCGGTGGGGGAGTCTGTCGCTTTATTAGCTTAGCTTCACATGGCGAACGTCCAAAATGGCACCCTGCTATTCCCTTAAGTGCCTGCTGCATTTGACCAGAGTCAGTACTATGTAGGGAATGGGGCGGTGATGGGCAGAAGTTCACCGGGGCTTCGGGTCTCTCAGTGAGAGAATAACGCCTGTGTTTCTTCTGGTACTGTTCGGTTTGTGCACCATTCTGGCTTGTTGGAATTCACTGGGTTTTTACCAAAAAATACGGTAATACATCTAAAACAGTTTCTTGCATACTGCCCTTAAGAGAATAGGGTGCTGTTTGGGGAAATCATTTGACAACGGCCTTGTCAAACAGCCGTACTGTCTGGTTGTGATTCTGACTGTGGTCCGTGGTATCAAGCTGGCAGGACTGTTGGATCCGGTACATTTTGAGGCTGTTGAAATGAATCTGTCATTCTCCATCAGCAGGAGCAGCCTTCACTCTTCACCTGCCACAAACGTGTAGAAGCACTGGAGAAGGAATGGGGGTCAATCTAATTTCAACTCTATAGTCAGTTAAGGACAGGGATTTAAATTAAATTACACATTTTAGTGATGAATGGTCCTTTTTTGTTTGTCGAATTGCTTTTGAATACAGTTTTGACAATGTAATTGACCCCAAACCTGACTTGGAGAGGACTAGGGCTAGAAATATGTGTTTAACTCACTATAAGTCCTTGGTTTTTCGTTATTCATAATGCGTCAATAAGGACGATGGGTTGTAGAGAGGTGAATGAGTGGTAGCACTCCTACACTGCTGAAACATATGCCTCTTGCCAGAGACCTGGGTCCCATCGTAGTGTCAACTCTTCTGACTTTCTCTCCTCATCCGTATCCTTCTGTAGTTCGTAAACTGTCTCAATTAATATGGAAAATGAACAGGACTTTTTTAACAACTGCAGTCTCTCTGCATCGGCTCAGGGGATGAAAATTGGTAGGGAGGGACTGTCTGTCGGATGGTATTAGAAGATTAAAATCTACTTGTTTCAAATATATTTTATTACAAAGCGTAGTAAACCGTGCCTACAACTGTATGTACAAAAAATGGGGGAAAGGGAGAGAGGGAGAGGGGGAGAGTAAGACAGGGAGAGGATGAGAGCTACGTTTGACTTCTGTCTTCAGGGGACTGTCAGTCTAGTCTCAGGGGAATGTCAGTCTGTTCCCAGAGGTTACTGTCAGCCAAGTCTCTGACGACTGTTACTCTATTCTCTGAGGACTGTCAGTCTATTCTCAGGGGACTGTCAGTCTACTCTCAGGGGACGGTCAGTCTATTCTCAGTGGACTGTCAGTCTATACTCTGAGCACTGTCAGTCTATTCCCAGGGGACTGTCAGTTTATTCTCTGAGGACTGTCAGTCTATTCTCAGGGGACTGTCAGTTTATTCTCTGAGGACTGTCAGTCTATTCTCTGAGGACTGTCAGTCTATTCCCAGGGGACTGTCAGTTTATTCTCTGAGGACTGTCAGTCTATTCCCAGGGGACTGTTAGTCTATTCCCAGGGGACTGTTAGTCTATCCTTAGGGGACTGTCAGTCCATTTTCAGGGGTGACTGTCAGTCAAGTCTCTGAGGACTAACAGTCTATTCCCAGGGGACTGTCAGTTTATTCTCTGAGGACTGTCAGTCTATTCTCAGAGGACTGTCAGTAAATTCCTAGGGGACCGTCAGTCTATTCCCAGGGGACGGTCAGTTTATTCTCTGAGGACTGTCAGTCTATTCCCAGGGGACTGTTAGTCTATTCCCAGGGGACTGTTAGTCTATCCTTAGGGGACTGTCAAGTCTATTTTCAGGGGTGACTGTCAGTCAAGTCTCTGAGGACTAACAGTCCATTCTCAGGGGACTGTCAATTTTGTCTCATGAGTTAAGGTTAGTCACTGGGCGACTGTCAGTCTAGTCTCTGTATAGCCGCAAGTGGCACCCCACTTCCCCATTTAGTGCACTCCTTTTGATAATGGGCCATAGGAGTCTAGACAACAGTAGTGGACTATATAAATGACAGGTTGCCAGCTGGACTGTAACCTCAGCCTGGTTGTTAACCAGAACGGTGTTTTACTGTTTCTACTTTTTACACGTATATGTCAGACGGCATCCCACATCTGCAAATAGCCTGACAATCACGACATGTGAAAGCACTGTAGGCTACTGCAGCTGAGTAATCCGTCTTTATTTGCCTCAAAAATGGTGTCCTATTTCCTATGTAGTTCACTGCTTTCAACTAGAGTCTGTAAGGAATAGTGTGCTATTTGGGATGTACACATTTTTGACAACTGCTCAGGAGACAACACAGGGGTTACAGTTATTTATAGGTGTGGCATTTCAGAAGATCAAAAAGTGCAAAGTGTTCATAAATAAAACAGGCTCTGGTTTAGTTAGGTCATCCCTGAGGGAGGTTATGAGGTTCACCGTCCATGCCTGGATGATATCATGGATGCTCTGGGAAAGAAACACACGTCTACACAGACACAGCAGTGTAACGATTGTATGTTAGATCTCTATCAACCTCACTGTAAGAGAAAAGCCTGAAGGGGCTCTTTGCAGTGGTACCAGAACTGTACAGGTTCCGACTGGACATGGAACAAACACGTGAGTGCTGTGGCAGTGTCATCGTGAAGATAAAAGACTGTTTTTGAGACTAGCTTGATTTCTCACACTCTTACAATAGAAACGCCTGTCCAGGCTCATCGCAATCATACTGCAGTGAGGCTAGCAGAGCAGACTCATTTCTGCTGGGACATAAAGTCGGCAATTATTTCATGGCACTATGTTCCTCAGCATGACAATTTACTGTTCTGCCATTATCACTCAAGTTGTGTCCCAAATGACACCCTTTTTTCTTGTACAACACACTTTCAAATTAGGCCCATAGGACTCTGGTCAAAAGTAGCGTACTACTATGGAGGGAACAGGATGCCATTTGTTACGTAGCTCCATTTGGTGAGAATGAGTTGACTGTTTGGCTAAAGGCCAGGAGGTTTTTTATTAGCTGATGACACAAAGACTCTGATTCATTGGCGTCATGGCATGGCACTGTCACTTGAAGAACAGACACACACTCGTAGAAGTGTGTGCATGTGTGTGTGTGTGTAGAGATGCAGGTCAGCTGGAATAGCCTACATTCTGTATCTGGAACAGGATGAGGGGATATTCACACAGGAACAGCTTCTGGGGGAGGAATGTATGCTGTGCAAACACTAGTCTCCCTCCTAAATATCTTCTCATTCACTTTGTAGTGCACTGCTTTTGACAAGGGCCCCGGTCTGGGAATAGGGTGCCAGTTGGGACACAAGCACTTCAGTTCACCAACAGGCAATGTCTGCTATAATAACCTAATTCAGCCTGCTGGGAACCCTTTTTGACACGTGTCCTAGCTTTCTCTCTCACAGATTAAATCAACAGCATTTTCTATCAAGCGGTTGTTTATGCCTTTTGACGATTCCCCCTTTGTTGTACATACTGTATACATTTGCTTGGCTAGGATTGTGCCTACTTGGTCTCACTACTGTTATGCTAGTTGTTGAGTTTAAAAATGTTTTACTCTGATGTTTAACTCTTGTATTTAGTCCATACTATGTAACTTCTAAAATGATAGTAATGCTTGATAAAGATAACCAAAAAACAAAAACGACAATAAATAGTAAAAATACTGAGCAATATTTTATGCTCAGACAATGGGAATGACTTATATTATTTCAAACCAGTATAATTGTACAGCGATAGAATTTTTTTTAGAAAAGTGTCGTCTTACAGTTTACCCCATTTAAAGAAACTGTATCAGGGCATCAAGGTATAGTAATATTCAAACACAATCCATTTGTCATCCATTAACATTGTCAAAGGTTGTTGATCTTCATAAATGAAACATTTATTTAAAAAAATAAACATTTACATGATTAGGAGAACATTGACATTTCAAACCACTGGAACACTGTTACCATTCCATCGTAAAGAACCAACGTGTATCTTGTTTTCATGCACATTAAGAACATTCAGAAGACGAAAAAAGTCTGAACACGTCTGAACACGTCCCCATGCCAACAGAAAAAGGCTTTTATTTTGAGCAAAAACGAATGTAACTGTCTGGATTTCGCTAAAACAGTATTGGCACATGGATGTGCTAAAGCAATACAATTAAAGAGACAAGATGTAACCTCCCTGGCTAAGTACACAAGTGGTGGGTTTAGTACTGAAAGCAGGATGCGATTGCAGAAAAAGACCTCATACCTACTGTAAAGTATTGTGGTGCATCTCTGATGTTATGGGGCTGTTTTGCTACCATGAGTAGTAAATCGCGTCTTGAGCTCAGCCAAGTTACCCAAAAACTGTGTTGCTTATGCTGGGATGGCTAAAATGTTGGATCTTCCAGCAAACATCGCAATCAACGGTAAAATTGTTACATGTCAATAAAATCCTTTATTTTGCCCACCCCCTTGTGGTCAGGAATTCTGGGATACCGACAGTGAAAACAAATTGTCTCAGTGCTGTCTGGAGGGGTGGGGGGTAGAGATGCCACGTCTTGTCATGCTATAGCAACTCTTATGGTGCTTTTCCACTGCATGGTACCGGCTCGACTCTACTCCCTTTGGGAGCTTTTCCACTGCATGGTACCGGCTCGACTCTACTCCCTTTGGGAGCTTTTCCACTGCATGGTACCTGCTCGACTCTACTCCCTTTGGGAGCTTTTCCACTGCATGGTACTGGCTCGACTCTACTCCCTTTGGGAGCTTTTCCACTGCATGGTACCGGCTCGACTCTACTCTCTTTGGGAGCTTTTCCACTGCATGGTACCGGCTCGACTCGGCTCTACACGCCTCGCCTTTTTTGCTTTTCCACTGGCCAAAAGTTAGGATAGTACCTGGTAGGCTACCAGATACATTTTGCCGGACCGCGTAAGCGGAGCCGGCCAAGAAGAGCGAACGTCTCTTACTGAGTGAGTGAGTGACTGACTGGCAGAGTGCCCCTTGTTAAATAGCGTTTTGGTTAGAGAAGCGGACTTGTCAACTATAGGCCCCGAGTTCGTATCTTCTCGCAGATGAAGCAAAGTACCCATTATGAATTACTCCGTATAGACGAAAACTTTGCTGGCTAAAACCGTTAGTATCTAGATTATAGTAAGCCTGAAATAAAACAGGATACGGTTATATTGCGACTGTTTCTGGTGGATTTTCGAAGTACGCATCCGTGCATGCGTTTTGGGTCAGGATAGACAAACGCATTTGCTGGCTTAACATACAGTAGTTATGTTATACTAAGCCTTAACTGAAACTGTATACGGTTATATTGCGACTGTTTCTGGCATGGATAAGTTCATCTTCAGTCTCGCTAGCAATTGCTCAATTCTTATGATTATTCCTAGGAAGTTAGTAGATACTAGTAAGCCTATTACTGGCTAATAAGCTGTTAAAATGGCCAGTGGCAAAAGCAATACAGTTCATAGATGCTGTAGTGGAGATAAACTTAATAAGAAACGTTAGTCAGTTTAACACAATCCTCAATGGCATCTAGCGACTGGTGGAACGTGTAATGCCGTGGCGTAGTGGTTAAAGACAGTGCTTCTCATGTGGATGACCTAAGTTCGAAACTATTGAGAGCAACAAAATTTATTAATTATTTCTGGTAGATTCCACGATTCTCTCGTCTTTTCACTTGATGAAAAAGTTAGTTAGCGTCGCCTTTATTGATAGTTATTGTATAAATGTCATTCAGGAATGAAAGAAAAAAGTATGTTGTTTCGCCATGAAAGACAAAAACACCTTCTTATGCCATGAAATGAAATTGCTTTGGCAGACTCGCTAGCAATTGCTCAATTCTTATGACTATTCCAGTAAGTTAGTTGATACCGGTAAAGCTTATTACTGGCTAATACGCTGTTAAAACGGCCAGTGGCAAACGCCAAACATAGACGCTATTTGTGGTGGAGGTAAACCTAGTAAGAAACGTTAGTTAGTTTAACTGTATCAATGTCATTCACGAATGACCAATTAACTATTTAATTGAATGACCAATTAATTATTCAAATCTTCTTTTGCCAGTGGCAAAAGAAGATTTGTTCAGGATAGTGACAAGAGGCTATACGGACACCTGGCAAATGTACAGCTCCATGGTGTAGTGGTTAACGACACAGCCTTTCATGTGGGCGACCCGGGTTTGAATCTTGAGATGGCAGCACTTTCTATTGCGGGCCAGGTGAACTAGGCTTGCCTGGTTTCGTGTTTTAGTACCTGCTCTGTCGAGGTTCCAAGCGAGCAGAGGTGATACCAAAAGGTGACATGAAACACGGAAGACTTCTGATTGGACAAGAGTGACTCAGACTCATGACTCATGCTGCAAAGCAAAACAGGCTGTTCTGCTGTTAGCCGTCCAGTGTCGGAAAATGGTTTTATGAAATGAGAACGGCGTGTCTTTGCGGGTATGTCCCAGGAGTCCTTTCATTGAAATGGGTTAATTTCAGTGCCAGTGCATAGGACTTTTATAGCCTACAAAAGGACCTCGTCTTTTTCTTCCTCTGGGTTTTTCTATAGGCTAACAGGCATACATTGCACTGGTCAAAGTAGTAATGTCAAGCCAAACAGAAGCAGCCTCCCAAGCTTTCTAACCATTTTTGCAGTCTGCAATGTATTAAGACAAAAGTTACTGCTCACGTGTACCCTCTCGCAACTACTGGTATAAACGCTGCCTTGTGTACAGTAGGCTACACTTGAGACAGTCGGCGTGGTAGTATATTTTAAATGTGTTGGTGTTGAGTTTTTAGGTGTATACACTTAAATCTAAAAGAACATTGCAGTTATGTCATCTTTTATACTGCAGGGCGATAATTCTATTATACTTTTTCACTGTTTTTCAAACAGGGTCTGTGACTGTCTGTTTACCTTTGATTTGCCACTTTACGTTCAAAGCTTGTCAATTTAAAAGAAAATTGATGGAGTTTATTCAATAGATTTTCTGTTCACTGCAGGGTTTACGTTAGTTGGCAAATGCTGGCTTTTCGTCGGTATCAGGTGTACGATATCCTCCATTGTTCCCATGTGTGTCGCATTGGAGGTGGTGTCACTGCGGTTTTCCTGTGATGTCACAATGGGCGGGTACAGGGTACTATCTGCAGTGGAAAATGAACCAAGGCGAGGCGTGTAGAGCCGAGTCGAGCCGGTACTATGCGGTGGATAAGCTCCCAAAGGGAGTAGAGTGGAGGCGAGCAGAGTCGAGCCAGTACCATGCATTGGAAAAGCGCCATTAGTGTTAGGGCTGGTGCCTGTGAGGTCAGTCATATAGTTGCTGACCGGGGAATGCCTTCTTCTCCAGCATGTGCTTGCCGGAAAAATGTTTTGGTTTAAATGAGCAGTGTGATAATAATTAGAACAGATTGCCAATATGTACACTGATGGGCATATCTCAGTCTTCAAATGTCCTGTAGCATCTGTTGAGTTGGTGTGAGATGGCAATAATCTCAAATTTAATGTCACACAGTTGAGAGGGAAGGAACATTTTGGGAAAATAAAAACAGTAAAAAAAAACTTTACAGTAGTCATCTCAGTTTCTGATTTACGCCTGCTGAAAAGCTTTGGTTTGAATTGAAGTGGGCAGTCAATAAACCCTGACTAAAGGATATCACATTATACTCAGAGGAATGGGCGAAGATCCTTCCTAATGTGTTCCCCACTCTAATTAAACATAATGTAAAAAGGCATAGTTCCAATATCCACACAGGCAGGCTATATGCTGTATCAAATACAGGGGCGCCAATAATGCTGACCCCTTTTTCAGAAGAAAAGTATCACACAAATAAAATCTTTCTCTAAAAATTGTTTTTGGAATATAGTTTTTTTGCGTGCTATATAGCTTAGTATTTTAATTATTTATTTCATACATCCATTTTTGCTGGCCTTTATAAAGACTGGTGTTGCCAATGATTTTGGTGATGACTGTAGATTAAAGCGGATTAACTGAGGGGAAAAAATTTTTTATGTTATTTTTGGTGTCTTGTAGTCCCTTTGAACAGCTCTGTCTTGTCCAATTCATTTGATCTGATATGTCAAAGACATTTCAAACTGATTCTGAGCCCAAATGGCACCCTATTTCCTATATAATACCCTACTTTTGACAAGAGCGCTGGCGGGGAATGATGTAAGGTGTGGAATGCAATCTGAGAAATTGAAGCCTATAATTTATGCAGCTGCTAAACGGTTAATGGTACTTTCCAAATGGTACCTTATTACCTACTTTTTACTGTTCAACTCTGCAATCACCTGCTGGGAGACTGCCTGACTGCATGCCGCACAGAATTCCCTGGGCAGGGGCAGAGATGTTTTGGGGGGCGGGGGATCATGACTGCCCCCACCCAATATTACTGACAGGTTGATTTGTCCCCAAAGGAAAAGAGTGAAAATTCTGTGACCCATTGACCCTGACACCACCAATATGCAACACAAACCTATACCCATGATCCTGGGTATTGCGTCGATGCTTTGTGTATGAAAAGCTCTGTGTTACTACTTTGAAAGGGACAAGATGTCCGAAGAACAGCTGCTTCCTAAACGTTATCATATATCTAGTCTCTTCTTGCTGGATGGCATGATTCACCACAAGCATGGCATACATCAATATCTGTTTTCATGAGGTATTTCTCTGCGATTTTACGGCCATCTTTACAATGTGTTGCAGTTAAGACAATAATCTTTTTAGCACCATTTGAAGCTCTGTCCAAGCAAGGCATTTGATTGATGTGTCATGAGGTGTCACTGATCAATTCTTTTGTTCAACGTAAATTCACTAGGCCTAGCAAAGCATGGCCTGGTCTGAGATGCTACCATATTCCCTACATATTGCACTACATTTGATCAGAGCCTTGTGGATCCTGGTCAAAAGTGATATACTACTATCTAGGAGTAGAGTTCTGATCTACTAGGTCCTTGCTGTCTATATAATGTTATTTGTTTAGATCTAAAAGGTCTTAAAAACAGAATGTATTCTGTGATGTCATAACACTTAAAATGTTCCCCCACTCTGCGACCTTGACGTTGCTTACTTGGCGCCACAAACCCAACAGGGCTAACCCTGCCTGCCCCCCTTCCGTTCACAGGATGACAACGACGGGATCCCGTGGTTAGAGGAGCGTGAGGTGCGGAAGGTCCTCTACCTCTCCCTGAAGGAGTTCAAGAGCGCCCAAAAGAACAAGGTGACTGACGGCCTCGGCACAGGAAACATAAACGGTGAGTCTGTCCCCTGTAGCTCTGACTGTCACAAAAGCCACATCCCAAATAACACCCCATGCTCTATTAGTGCACTTAGAAACCAAGGTGCCATTTATGGTGAAGCCACACCTTTTCACTGACAACACAGGACTGTGATCTGCAGTAACACTGTGGTTAAGGCAGTGAACTTTCAACAATTGCCTGCAGTGCATTAAGGAGAATTTTGTTGACATTTTGTGTCTCGTGCAAGGGTTTCCAATTCCAATTTGGGGCACTAGTGTGTCAATGGAACCATTCTTAATTTGAGGAAAGTTAAAATGATGTTGTACCACTCTATAACGACACGACACGAAATTATAGAGAATAAACAAAAAACCTCTAAAATGTCAGAGGAAACAGCGTCAGAAGTATACAGTACTATCTTAATTTTGACACTCAGAAGATGAGCTACAACTTTCTCAAGTCATGAAGTTAAAGATTGGACTGGGGAAATAATTTCTTATGATGTGTAACTGTTGCTATCAATTGATGTAATGGTTTTCTGTTATAGATAGTATTTGTAGTTACATTTATTCAGTAGTTATATTTATTTCTGTAAAAAGAGATGATGTATAGTTCAGTTGAGGTTTCATATAAATTGTCAGATGGTGTTGTAGTTTGGGGACGGTTCTGGGAGGGCTGGAGGGGGCGTTGCCCCCTCAAATTTACATCTTGTCCCCTCAAATAACAAAGAAGAAAACAATTTTTTCACTCGTTGACCAATGAGGAAAATACAGTTTTCAAAATGATATGTTTTTCTAATATCTGATTGGCTGGTTCGACAATTAAAAACTCAGTGCGTCAGTCTGTCTGATCAGTTGTAAGTGTTACTTGTTTTGCATTCTGAAACGAATACATTAGCTTTTAGACCTTAATTGTTGGAATTTTATATCTTATTATATTTTTTTATTTCTATTTTCTTTTGGGGGCATACTTTTTGTTGTTGGTTGTGTGCAGTATTGCGGGGCCATTCATCCTGGACAAGGGCTTTAATAGTTATTGACTTGTGCAACTCTGCGACACACGTGTGTCTAGCTAGCTACTAGATTGCTTGCTATGTGCGTTGACTGAATGAGGTTGATTATAAGTGGTTTGCTAGCAGAGACATTTCATTAGGAATATGTACCGATTTTTTGTCCCAAAGCCATGTAGCACCTCTGTTGATGTCGGAATATTTTTAAAGTTAATGCATAATTATAAGAAAGTATAAGAAATGTACTTTGAGGAGGTGGCAGGTAGAAATATTAAAAAGGGTTCTAACGTTTATAAAAACATGGTTTAATGTCTAATTTGTCTAATATACAGCTCTGCAAAAAATTAAGAGACCACTGTAAAATTATCAGTTTCTCTGGTTTTACTATTCATAGGTATGTGTTTGAGTAAAATTAACATTTTTGTTTTATTCTATAAACTACTGACAATATTACTTCCAAATTCCAAACAAAAATATTGTCATTTAGAGTTTGTGGAAAACAACAACTGGTCAAACTAACCAAAAAAAGATGCGTTGTTCTCAGACCTCAAATAATGCAAAGAAAACAAATTCATATTCATTTTTCAACAACAAAATACTAATGTTGTAACATAGGAAGAGTTCAGAAATCAATATTTGGTGGAATAACCCTGATTTTTAATCACAGCTTTCATGCGTCTTGGCATGCTCTCCACCAGTCTGTCACATTGCTGTTGGGTGACTTTATGCCACTCCTGGCACAAAAATTCAAGTAGCTCAGCTTTGTTTGATGGCTTGTGACCATCCATCTTCCTCTTGATTAAATTCCAGAGGTTGTCAATGGGGTTCAGGTCTGGAGATTGGGCTGGCCATGACAGGGTCTTGAACTGGTGGTCCTCCATCCACACCTTGATTGACCTGGCTGTGTGGCATGGAGCATTGTCCTGCTGGAAAATACAATTCTCAGAGTTGGGGAACATTGTCAGAGCATAGGAAGCAGGTGTTCTTCCTGGATAACCTTGTACTTGGCTTGATTCATACGTCCTTCACAAGGACAAATCTGCCCGATTCCAGCCTTGCTGAAGCATCCCCAGATCATCACCGATCCTCCACCAAATTTTACAGTGGATGTGAGACACTGTGGCTTGTAGGCCTCTACAGGTCTCCGTCTAACCATTAGACGACCAGGTTTTGGGCAAAGCTGAAAATTTGACTCGTCAGAGAAGATGACCTTACTCCATTCCTCTACGGTCCAATCCTTATGGTCTTTTGCAAACTTCAGCCTGGCTCTTCTTTGCTGCTCATTGATGAAGGGCTTTTTTCTAGCTTTGCACGACTTTAGCCCTGCCCCTAGGAACCTGTTTTGCATCGTCCTCGCCGTCCTCGCCGACTTCACCCCAGCTGCTGTTTGCCCTTCTTTTTGTAGGTCACTTGATGTCATCCTATGGTTGTGGGGTGACATTCGAATGAGTTGATGGTCATCTCGGTCAGTGGACAGCCGTCTACCAGTCTGTAGCTTTGTTGTCCTCAATGTCTGTTGCTTGACCTTGTTCTTATGAACCGCTGTCTTTGAAATTTTCAGGATGGAAGCAACCTGACGCTCACTGTATCCCACTGCCAGTAAAGCCAGAATTGAACCCTTCTTTTCCTCACTGAAAGCTTTTCTTTTCAACTCTTTTGTCATTCTGAATAGTTATTTTTTATTAAAATTACCTTTGAGGTACTACTTGCACTGTTTTTGCCATCCAGCTGGTCCTATTGCAAGAGGATAGTGATGACACCAGCAGTGGTTTTTATACTTTTCCTCATTAAATTAGATTTGGTTCAGGTAATCACCTAATCAGTACCTCATTAAGTAAAATGAGGTGTGCCTGTGTTGGAATTTAACAGACACTGGAGTGGAATGGCTGCCATAAATGTAGAGATGCTGATTTAAGAAAAATTAGGAGTAGTCTCTTAATTTTTTCCAGGGCTGTATATCAAGCATTTAATATAATGTAAAATTGGCCATAATTGGAATATTGTCCTACTAAGAGGGGGTGGAGGTGGGTAAAAAAAATATGTACGCTCTATTTCTTTTAAACTGTTATAATATCCTTTCGTTCTTTAAACTATCAAAAATTATTAATTCATTTTAGGCTAGATCTTGTTGTGAAACTGGGCATCATTGAAACATTTTCCAGTAGACAATACTTAAAGGAATTAGGGGAAAGCTGCCAATAACCCTATATTTCACATCACATACAATATAACATTTAGAAAAAAGTCCTGCCCACCCCATATTTCTCAAGTCCCCCTCAGTCAAAGCAGTCTAGAACCAGGCCTGTTGTACTTTGTAGTGGAAGAATATTTGGGTACATCATTCATACAGGGTAGGGGGCATTGGGGATCAAGGGTTTGGAATCCCAGGTCAAGCATGGTGGTTACTAAACCGATCGCAATTTCTGTTACACCTACCAAATCGTGATTGCATCAGCCTTTTCTTACATAATGAAGATATTTGGGATTTTTTGGGAAAAGAATTTTATAAGATATTTGGGAAAATAATTTTTCCCTCCAAAGGCACATTTTTGTGTTAAAAAATACAAGTTATACTTCCTTGTGAAATGACCCACCCTAAAATATCCATATTTTTTTTGACATGTCTATTTCGGTAAACACAGGTAAAGATTAATAGATATATAGGAGTTTGATGCAGGAAAAAGGTGTTAGACAGCTTTGGAGGAAAGCGACGGTGACAGTCTTTCTAAGCACACACCTAGACGCAGACAAACAAACAGCAGAAAACCTGCACGCCATTCAGAGTCAGAAAGGCTCTAAACACCGAGGGTGATTCACAAATAGCACCCTATTACCCTTCATAGTACACTGATTTTAATGGGCCCTAGTCAAAAAGTAGTACAATATCTCTGGAATAGGGTGCTATTAAGCACGCACACCTTTACCACAAACAGACAGCACAAAAGCGTCATGTTATTCAGGAATACGCTCCGTAGACAAGATAGGCTCTCACCTGGGAATAGGACAAATGGAGCAGAAAGAAATTGAAACTGAACACTGCACACACAAAAAGATGCTTTCCAGTTTGGCTCCTCTTGCCGTTTACCGGCAGTGACAACATACAAGGGAATTCTAGTTGGATGTGCTCCAAATGGCACGCTACATAATGCACTACATTTGAGTGTCCAGTCCTATTGGTCCTGGTCTAAATTAGTGCGTTTTATAGGGTTTGGGGTGCTGTGTGGCTCTCCTTTGGCACTTTGTAACCAACTGGTATTTTGACCTGTGTTCAAATGCTATTTGAAAGCTTTCAAATACCGTTTGTGTTGCTGTACTGTAATCTAACTTAGCAGGTGTTCAAAGAAAGGCCTGAGATGTGTTTCCCACGTACACGGTCTTAATGAGAAGAAAAATAATCTGTCTGGGGAGGTTCACCTCTGCTCTGTTTAACCAACCCAGTGACAGGGAGGAGACAAGATAGAATATCGACTTGTTATAGAAGTCCAAAAGCGCAAGTTTCCAGGCCCTGTATTTCCCCTTTCCCCTCAAAACCGGAAATTCCCCTTGTTGTCCTCACCGCGGGGGTGGGGGGGGGCATTCTGTCCGGAGTGTCAGATGGGTGAGGCTAGCACACTTTGCAGATATAGTGCATCGCCTCCTGTGCCAGGCAAGCTCAATCAAATCCAGATAAAGTGTTTGAAATGATTTAAGACAGTACTTGAACCCAGATCTGCTAGCATTTGAGTGAGGTTGTGAAGTGCTCTGCTCAGTCTCAGGCCACTTGTAAACTTCAGCGGGAAGCTGACCTTGTAGCACTCCCTTCTCCCTATGCAAGGAGAGGGAGGCTATGTTTATCACTGGATTTGCAGTGTACTCTGCATTAACTGCAGCTAAGGGCCAATACATGGCGTTCCTGTAGAAAAAAATGAAACGATTTAGACAATAAAATAATACACTGCTCAAAAAAATTAAGGGAACATGTAATCATCACATTATAAGTCAATTAAACTTCAGGGATTTCAATCTGTCCAGTTAGGAAGCATAAGCGATTGTTTATCAATGTCACCTGTTTTGGTGCAAATGAAAGTAACAACAGGTACACTGGAGAGGCAACAGCAAGACAACCCCAAAAAAGGAATGGTTTTCCAGGTGGTGGCCACAGTCAATTGCACTCACCTTATTCTTCCTGACTGATTCTTCTCTAGTTTTTTACAGACAGGTGTGTTTGTATTATTAGTGCATGCACAAGATAGCAGTCAATGTCTACTCATGATTCTAGGCTATGTATTTGGAGTCAGTTGCTGATGTCTGATAACAGAAGGACCAATGAGGTGTCAATGCAAGTCAAGCTTGCATAATAAATCAGAATAAATCTATCAGAGACAGTCAAAACATTAATGTCAAAATCAACAGATGTGCATAAACATCTTCACCAATATGAAAGAAAGCACTAGCTTAGCAATGGCAAATTGACAAGACTGAAAACAAAAATGCCCCTAAACAAACAGGGAATTCAGATGTCTTTGGGTTGCAACTTCAGGCAGTCATCAAATGCAAAAGAATGTGCATGCATGTAGTAAATATGACATATTTAATTAAGATCATCTTAATTTGTTTCATTACTTTTGGACCCCTAAAACGGGGAATGAGGGGCTGTGTATAAAAGGGCTATAATTCCTACACGGTTCAGGGTTTATGAATGTGAATGCCCCCAAATTAGTATGGACTTTAACCATAGTCATTGAAATTGGGTTCATTTCTAACACAATGTGCTAGAATACAGAGCCAAACAACAACACTCGCATCCCTGTCCAAATACTCATGGACTTGCACTGTATATTTGCCAGGAGAAAATAGAAAATATACAATTTGAAATGCTTTCCAATTAATTCTCAGTGTAGCTTAAATTTGACATGATATTAATATTAACTACTTTTCGTACATTTTTATCCTTGCTATATGCACCTTTTTACACTCGTACCGATTAATCATGCCACGTACAACACTTACACACATTATTAACCCTTTCGACAAAACCTATGCAAGGTTACAGTAGTACTGTGCTAATTTCCTTTGGCTTTCCCCCCTCTAGACAGTTCAATGGGCCATTAGGAATGTTATCATTCAGCCATGATTACTGTGAATATCCGTTAGTAAAGTACATTATGCTCTGGATAATGCCCCCTTCAGTGGCTTTAGCTGTGGACTGTCTGTCTGACTCGTGTCTCTCTAATGGGCTCTCCCACACACACACATGCACGCACACACGCACACACACACACACACGCACACACACACACACAGTGGGTGAGTCTGATTGGCACTCTTACAGCATTAAAGCGCTCTAACATTCAGCTCAGTGTTCCTCACTTCAGTGTCAATGGGACCTCAGGCAAATCTGTGTAAGGTGTACTGTTACAGGGAAGAGCCATTTCCTGACACCGATCGTGTCCCAAATTAAGCCCTATTCCATATATATTCTTTATGGGCCCTTCCCAAAAAGTAGTCCACTGATTAGAAAAAAAGAGTGCAGTTTGGAACTGACTCACTGTGAACAAACTCAGATACTGCACTACTGAAGGCTATGACTTATGACAAATAGCCAGTGCTCATAAATAATTTCTGCCTATCTGTGTATTCATGTAATGTATTTATGCGCACAACAGCTTATAACAATGATGAACCATGACAGTTCATTTGTTTTCATTCAACTTGGGTAAGCTGTCGGCTGTAGGCTGTGTTTTTATAGCAGTAATGGCACGAGCCAAGTATAGCAAAGAAGTCCTTTTAAATGTTTCATTGGTTAAATTATTTATCTTTATTAAAGATGTTAAACAAGAATCAAATTCAGTTACACCATATGTTTAACCTGAACTGAAACAATTGGGAATATTGAACAGCTGTTTTCTTGCCAAGACATAGTCAGTGAGTGCAGATTGCTTGGCAGTTTTGGATCATTTGTCTAACGACTGGCTTTTGCATCATGAAATATAACCTCGCATTTATATAACATTAAATAGTGGCTGCGTCCTCACCCAGACACTTTCCTATGCCCCCCCCCCCCCCCAAAATCGGTATATTCCGCGCCTACGACAAATTATACTTTGCCATATTTATTGA
>JACXGI010007594.1:0-36623 GCA_016801175.1 Esox masquinongy
TGTGTGTGTGTGTGTGTGTGTGTGTGTGTGTGTGTGTGTGTGTGTGTGTGTGTGTGTTGGGACTTTTATGGACACTAACAACTGCTGCTCTGCATGTCTGCTGGAGGTGACTGAAGCTCAGTTTGTAAATAGGTTCAAATCTGCACAGATACTCAGGCCCAGATCTTCCCATTTATACCCACTCTCTCTCAATCTTGCTCTTCCAATAATACACATACTGTACTGGTCTATTTTTAGTGGGTATAAAAATCACCACCCCCTTTCAAAATGTCCACCTTTTGTTATCTTCCAGCCTGAAATGGAAACACATAAAATCAGACATTTTCCTGCTTTCTTTGCACACAGTAACCCACAATATCCAAGTGATTTAAAAAAAAAAAACTACCATTAAAACATTAAAATACCCTGATTTGGATGATTGAGCACCACCACTTAGAATTGCAATTGTAAACATTCTGAGGTATAACCAACCACCAGATCACAAATCAAGCTAATTGGCATCCATCTGTGATCAGTTGTAGTGACTTTGATTAGTTCAGAAGCATTTGTTTTTATATAGGACTCCACTGCTTAGTAGTGCATTTCAAAGCAAATAATCCACAATGGAGGGAAATGTTTATTCAAAAGATCTATGAGATAAAGTTGTGGAAAGGCACAAGTCAGTAGCCTCACACAGCCGCCTGATCCCACAAGATTACATTAAAACACTACAGTGTTTAAAACTACAGGCTGGGATTCAAACCGTTTGGGCACGGGGGCGTTTCTAATGGGTGTTGAGAAAAGTTAAGCTTGAATGCAATTGGATCAACTAATCAAACCAATAATATGCATAGTATTAGTAGTATCAAAGTGCCATAATTAACAACAACAAACAGTACTGTACAACAAGCAACAGCAATCAAACAAAGAGATAAGTAAGTGTAGCTGATTAACATGTCTGAAAACAATTATTGCTGTCTTTGTCACGAACAGTTGCGCATCAAAGGCACCTTTATGAGTACCAAGAAAATATTAGGAAAAACAGCAAATGAAAACAATGTTAACGAAAGACTAATAGCATTAGGTGTAACATTGCTGAACATTCCTGAAAAATACATTTGGGTTGGTACTCATCATCATCTAGACTACACACAATTCATGAAAGTCCGCTAATTGGCCCAGTTAAACGGTAGATGGCTCCAAACTTGAGCCTACTCAGCCCTGCTAGACTGATATCCGTGCAGCATTTAAATGTAAGCTTTCATGATCTGGCAACTGTCTGAGGCTAACAAGTCAGGGGATGGATTTATCACAAGTGCTCCACAAATCTAACTCTATGGGAGGATGGCAAAATAATCCTCTAAAAATCATCAAGTCTTGTTTGAGCTTTGCCAAAAAGCATGTTGTAGATTCGAAGGTTCAAGTGGCAAAGGAGGTGTAGTCAGATTGAACTCTTTGGCCTGAACGCAAAACGATATGTCTGGCAAAATCCCAATGCATCTTTTCACCCAAAGAATACCATGTCAATAGTAAAGCATGGTGGTGGCCGCATTCTGTTGTGGGAGTGTTTCTCTTCAGCAGGGACTAGAGCACTTGTCAGGATAGAAGGGAAAGTGGACAGTGCAAAATCCCAACCTATTTTTGAGGAGAACCTGCAGCCCTCTGCCAGGAAGTTAAAAATGGGATGATGGTTCACGTTTCAAAAGATGGTTGTGTGTTGTTGGAGTGACTGTATGTTCACTGGTGTAAGTATTAACTCAGGGGGGTGAGTTTTTTTTGGGGGGAAAGTGAATTAGATATTGTGGGTTACTTTGTGTAAATATAGACGATTTTATGTGTTTTCATTTCAGGCTGTAAGGCAATAAAAGGTGAACATCTAAAAGTGGGTGGGGACTTCTTACCTACTGTAAATACAGGAAATAGATTTGGACTGGATACTTTGATTTGGTATGAATGGTACACCATTACTTCTTTGAGTGAAAGTGAAAAACGTTCCTAGCCACACTCACAATAACGTTTCTTAAAGCCTTATTCAGTGTTGTCTTGGGGCATTGTAATGACATAGTGTACAACAACTTTCTATAATATTAGTGAACACAATTGTGTAATGAATACATTTTTCTTCTGTAAAGCTTTATCATGTTTATTTTCTCTCTCTCTCTGTGTGTGTTGTGTGTGTTGTGTGTGTTGTGTGTGTTGTGTGTGTTGTGTGTGTGTTGTGTGTGTGTGTGTGTTGTTGGAGTGATTGTATGTTCACTGGTTTAAGTTGTTACAGTGTTTTCTTAATGTGGTGTTGGGCGATCACCTGGCATTGTGGGAAAAGACATCTTTCAGGAGGCTGGCTCGGGGCTGACCTGTCTCCTCTAATGCCTTAAATAATTACCATTACCATGCTTTTTTGCCTTTAGGCAGAGCTGCACTTGTTTTTTCTTTGGGTGTTTCTGCTTTTTTCTGTATTTTAAGAGTACCTCCGTTGAGTGGTTTTGCTGTGTTAATGAAATGAGGACTGGGTTGACCTTTTCCTTTGTGATGCCTGGGTTCCTGAGTTTAGTTTCAGGGCGCATCCCAAATGGTGCCCTGTGTGCCATTTTAGCATGCTACTTTTGACCATGGCGCTTTTCACCAGATCCCCGGTCAAAAGTAGCATGCCAAACAGGTGAGCGGGGGCGCCGTTCGGCACGGAGCCAATCTGTACGTCTGCTTGCTGACCTCTGACCTCTGTGTGCTGCAGGATCCCAGCCCACTACGTCTACCCCCAGGCCTTCATGCAGCCCAGCGCCATGGTCATCCCCCACAGCATGCAGTCCCCTGCGGCCGCCTCCGCCGCCTCCTCCCCGTACCTCGACTACACCGGAGCAGCCTACGCCCAGTACTCCGCCGCGGCCACTGCCGCCGCCGCCGCCGCCGCCTACGAGCAGTACCCGTACGCGGCCTCCCCAGCCCCGGCGGGCTACATGGCCGCGGCGGGGTATGGCTACGCCGTGCAACAGCCCCTAGCCGCGGCGGCTACCCCGGGAGCAGCTGCTGCAGCGGCGGCGTTCGCTCAATACCAGCCTCAGCAGCTCCAGACTGACCGCATGCAGTAACGGACCGACCACTGGGTGCTACTGAGCTTGGGTAACGGGAGAGGGGGAAGGGTTAAAGGGGAAGGGGGGGGGGGTTGCGTTCACCCCAGGACACTGCAAGGGGAGAAGGCTCGTTTGAGGGTGGCGGGGGTGGCGTGGGGGGGTGTTTTTTTGCTTTACAGCCTGCAGTGCTTCTACCAAAAGAGCCTGAAGGGGGTCACAATTAGGGACGATATTTACTTTATTATTCAAATACTTATGATTGTCATTAGTAATGTATCGTTTTTCTGTTGTCGTTATATCAAAAATATTTAATATTTATTCATCCAGACAAAGCTAGTATTATCTAGTATTATTATTTAAGATATAATTTAGGCAACCATTGCATATAAGTTAATAATTTAAAGACTATTTAATGTGTAGTAAATTATAATTGTGATTTTGTACAACCTTCACAAGTGCACTCGAGTCTAATTGAGTATTTTTCCCTCAAATTTCTCAATTATCCAGATGGTCAAACCATAATATGCAAAGTTAACTTTTCACATTTTTTTTTTGTTTTGGGATCTGTATGTAATTATGTCAGAAGATGTTATGTAAAATGTCTTCTAAAAAAACTACTGTACTTAAACTACTATATTACTAATGTTACTTTTGTATGTACCTACTAAAGAGTATGATCAGAGGCATGATGTAACAATGCTGCTCTGCTTTACCATTGGATCAGATCTGATCTGCTAAGGCCAGAAGACGACAGCCACTGCTTGGGATGAGGTTTGAGTTTGTAAAGCTTTCCCTTTATTTTCTATTAAAGCTGCTAATCTCTCTTGACGAGTTTGTTGGAGCACCAGGGGTGTATTCATTTCACCAAATAAAAGGTTTCAGCTGCAAACGTTTTGTCAAAGAGTGGCTGATTTTGACCACTCAAAGAGAAACTGTTTGACAACGTTTTGCAACCAAATTGTAGTTTGTTCAGTTTGACGGAATGAATACACCCCAGCTTTCACAAACAAGAGAAAAAGGAACATGGCAGAATGTGTAGCTTTTAGATTCTATGGGTTTTTTCTCAATGTGCCTTAAAGTTATGGTATTTACAAAGTATTTATGAAGATTTGTTTAGGAAATACAGTTTTGCACCCATTTAGTATCAGGGAAATAGAATGATACCTCATGGGTGTTCATTTTATGTAATGTAGAATTTTCACTGAAACTATTCAAATTATAATAAATGTTTTCGGTAGCTACCATAATTTGGATTTAATAAGGCAACGTGTAATGGCATTATAACTATACCTTCCTTTTCTTTACATCCTATTTTTTCTATTTTGTAGAAATAAGGTGTTTGGACAATGGAGACATGAGTAATACAATTTACTTTATATTCTAAATTATCTAGTTTGGCTCTGAATTTTCATAGCTTATTTTATTAACTTTTTTTAGACTCTTATGTTGGGAACTTTTTATACTTGAGCTGTTTCATTTACAGAGATTTTTTAACACACACTGTACCTTTTTAAGAGTACTTTTTAATTTCACCAGGAATAAAATATCAACTCTTTCTAAGATGCCAGTACAATATTCTATTTTACTGGCCTTAATGTATTGTATGGTTCTACAAAATGCAATTATTCATTTACTTAGATGAAATTAAATAAATTTGAACTTGTTTGATTTGTATTGTAGTCATTATATCACTGCACATTAAACAACAGTCAGAAAACTACATGTACTGTAACTCAACCAAGTTTTCCCTTTTGTCTTTCAACTTCAGTCAATACATTATTCTCTGTGTAGAAGCAACCTGGTATGGCCTTACACCACTATAGGTGATATCATGGAGTAGCAGCATATGCAAACTGTGACTTTCAACCCTAATGTGTCCTTCATAGGTCCAATGAGTTTGGACACATGGTGAGGACAGGTGGGAAAATATGTTTACTTCCAAAGAATGTAACAGCTGTAGGAGTCTGCTTTTAACCATCAGCCAATCTCTGACTAGGCTACTTCTGTCACCACAGAACAATGGTTGACTGTTAACTTACCAAAATACCTTTCTGTTCCAGAATGTTCTCTCTGTCTACATATATATCTCTAAAATGTAATGAAGGTGAAACGTTTTCCTGAATTCACAATTTTAATGTGTTTTTGCTGATATTGTTGTCCGTGGTGTTTCACCTACATTGCCATGGTGTTTCTGATGCCACTGATTTCCTGAGATATAAATGAAGAGAAAACCAAACGAATCAGAAACATGGTACAGACAGCTGACCAGTGCTAAACATACCACCTGAAAATAACTTGGTTCATCCTTTACACTTTAGCTCTCTGAACAAAGTAAGCATTCTGGATCCCGTTGGTTATATCTTCCGCCTCTTTTGTTACATTATGAAATGAAGTGGATCCTCTCGGACACATGGACCTGCTAAGTCCTCAGAATAGTAAGTAGGTGAACTCTATCCCATAGCTTGTGTCCCAACTGGGCTCAAATTCCTTATGTAGAGCCCCATGGATCCTGCTCAAAAAGTAGTGTACTACCTCATAGGAAATATGGTGCCATTTTGGATGCAGGCGGATTTCTCAACACTTCTCAAAAGAGTCCTGGGTCTTCCATCTTAAAGCCACAGGTCCTTCTGACAGCTTAAGGTCTCAATGCAACGAAGTATTTAATCAAAACATATCAGCTTTACAATGTAAAAAATGGGTACAATGCTAATATCTGGATGATAAAGATCAAGCTTCAGGTTGAATTTACACATCTACATAGTTATAAAGAATGTACAGAATGTAGTGTATATTCAGTCCTCTAAGTATGTGTTCCAGGTCTGTGTAGCCTACACATTCCCCACAAAGTTAGTAAAACTTGAAAAACCAGTCCCCTGTAGGTTTTGAGCATAGTGTTAGAAATTTGGTTTTAAATTTGGACATAACCAGTTAGTTTATGTTAAGGCATTGAGAGCTAGGGTAAGTTTAGTCATACAGGTTTGGTTATCAAGGGTAAGGATAGGGTTAGTTTAGAGCTAGGGAACACGGTTTTCTGGTTCCCACAGGAAAAGAAAACAAACGTGTGTTCAGATGCTGACATCTAGCGGACATTTGGCCTAAGTACAATCATTTCGAACAGTAACTGATTCGGGCACGCTTATTATATGATATTATAGCTTGTGAACGACATCTTTATTCTAATTAATACTGAACTTAATTAAAATAGATCTTATGTATCGGTAATTTGTGGAATTTGTATAAACCCAAATGGCATGCAGAGAGTTCGTAAAGAAATGCCACGGGTTTGTGGGTGTGCTCAGCCGCGCAGGATTACTTGAACTTTTTTTCCTACACTGAAAATTCAAGTCCAGCTGTGTCGTCGATCTGTACAGTATCTTTCAACGGCTTTTGTAAACACTGGGCACACTTTATTCACGGAGTAGGTGAGTTTTCTTTATGTAAAATGTTAAAGTTCCGAGGTAGACTATGTAGCCAATTGAGGTAGTTTGTCGAATTTTATTTCAAAGCAACCTGTTATTTACAACATCTAAACAAAATGGCGCAGTTTATTGGCGTCTACAGAGTTCTTACATAGCTGATCAGTAGTCTACAGACGTAATTTCATAGCCATTGGACTTATTGAAAGACATGTATAGTGTTGTCCGAGATATTGTAACATATTTTATCATTCCCAGTGTAAATTGTAGTTTACATTTTAAGTAATAGCAAAATGTAACTTAAAGTACTCAAAAGCACTTCCCTCTTTCCAGTTTCAATTTTCCGACGATCACGTGTATCAATCAGGAAATTTTCTATTTATTGCGAAGTCATCTTATACACAAGGGCAGATTTTTTTATCAAATATTAAGTGACCATGGAGAAGTCCATTCGTTACTGGGCTAGTATTGAGTGTCCCTGGGATTTCTCATGCGAAAATACACTTCCATGAAATCAGATGGTTCTTTCTCGACATTCGTCAATCAAATGACACAATTTGGAATCTACACTAAACCAAATAATATAAACGAATACTTTTGTGAAATACATTTTCTTTGTGAAACGATTTTAAACGTGTATTATTTTCTCGGCCGACATAAAAAAAAAGGTGATTGTCAGATTTTATAACTGGGTGTGGGATAGTAGAGATAAGGAGGATACATGACTATACTCACTGAAAGCCGGCTATTCGGTATAGTAGCCCATCTAACAAGTAATTAGGACAAGGAGAAAGGTTATTACACTTTTTACAATTCTTTCTTTTCTACAATTTTGCAATTCATTCATTTAGCAGAATTCCTAGCGATATTCAGTTATTTTATTATAATATTATATTGTCAGCAATTTGATAAAGATTCAGAGATCAATCGTTTAGGGCCATTATTTGATGAGAGACTTGGAGACAGCATGTTTTATGCTATTGCTTATTGTTGTCTTGTATATGGATCTGTGGCTAAAACTATTAACATCAGAAATAATATGAATTTTGCAAAGAAGAGTTGAAAATTACAAAAGAGATGCAGGTAGATACAGATAAATGACCACTTTCACATAGAAGAGAGGTTGCCACTTGCGTAAAGAATGAAGGGTTTTAAAACAGGGCATCCTACTCTGACAGTCAAAGATTATGTTGGGCGTATGAAAGACATCAACTGAGGCATTATGTTTTAGAAGTATAGAGGAAAGTAGTTACATATGAACTCAAAGATCTTAAAATAACTTGTTTGTAGGAAAAATAACGTTTCATACAAGACCGTATCTTGATCTAAATCTCATTGGTGGAAAGAATAGAGCAGTGGAAAAGAGAAAAAATAATAGTGGACCAGTACATTTTATGCCAAACTGAATCCAGAGAAGAAGAGGTAGGAGCTAGGGTTTAGGATGCACGTTAACCTACTCGTTTTGATAGCCAACTTTAATCAAGTATATGTGTATTTCAGTACGCTAGTGTATGTTTTGAAAACTGCCACATCTTTTTAATCCGCTTTGGTTTTTGCCAGAACAGAATATGTATTATATATAAAAAATATAATTTAAAACATTAGCCTACATAGTGTTTCATTTATAAAATGTCTAAAGATGCCCGTAATTTTGACAAACAATTGGCCCATCTCTAAAGCAATGCTAATCTTAACCAGCAGAGATTGTAGAATCATGCTCTTCACATTTAGGGCCAGTTTCGCAGACACAGATTAAGTTGGCGTTCGACCTAAGACACACCAGGCGAAGCTTGCGAGGATTGGTGGAAGCGATATTTGCAGCTATGTGACACACTGATGAGCCAAAACATTATTACCACTCACAGGTGAAGCGAATAACGTCATCTCCTAACAAGGGCACATGTCAAGGTCTGGGTAGATTATATGATTAAGCGAACGGTTCTTGTAGTCAACCTGTTGGATGCAGGAGAAATGGGAAGGAGTAAAAACCTAAGCGACTTTGACAAGGGCCAAATTGTTATTGCCAGACAACTGGGTCAGAGCTTCTCTGAAATGGCAAGGCTTGTGGGGTGCCTTGCCATTTACCTGGGGAAATGATGGCACCAGGATGCACTGTGTGAAGGCGACAAGCTGGCGGACGGAGTGTGATGCTCTGGGCCATGTGCTTCTGGGAAACCCTGGGTCCGGGCATTCATGTGGATGTCAATTTAACACGTGCCTCCTACCTTAATATTGTTGATGTCAATTTTACACCCCCTCATGGAGCTTTTCAATATTATACCCCTTTCTGAGCTTGAATTGGCCCCACGTGCCCCCTGTAACCACTGCCCACACGTGCCCCCTGTAACCACAGTCTATTTTGGTAAACAGTCAGAATTTGTTTTCATCGGTAGAGTTATGATCTCTCTCATTGCGACAAGTAGGACAAAAACTGATTGTGTTTCCCACTGCTATTTCCCAGTCCCCTCTGATATGCAGCTTATCTTACATTTTACATTTGTTTTATATGAGTAATGTAGCACAAGCTCACATCCAGTAACTTAGTTAGGTCGTAATGTAATACGGCCAGGTGGAGCAACCACACAACTCAGTAGTAGTATGTTGTACTCAGTAAAGTTTCTATAAGCAAAATAAAGGGGGGAAAAATAACAATAGAATTTGGAAGCATTAGTAAAAGGGAGGGCATTCCAGATGGATAGCTCAAAGCTACTGCAGGGCATTAGCCGAATTACTGTTAGCTTTGCAGACTGAAGTACGGCGAGAACAGCTATTTTGTTCAAGCGTGGCTATACTCAAGGGTAGTGTTGTCAGAATACCAGGATTTTTACTTCAATACTAGGTTTAGTTTCACAATACTTGGTACCATCATGGAATGCAATACCTAAACTGTACCAAAGTGATTCCACAATACAAGGTGTATTGGCCAAAGTCACAGAGGGACCAGATCTGTTCTGTTCTGTCATTTGAGTTCAATTTAATCATGTTTGAACATTGTACAAAAAACATATTAATCAATTATAAATCATACAATCAATTTGACTTTTTTATTGGTAGAGAATGTATATAAATATACCATCATAACAACATATTGTAGCATTCTTTCATTTGAATGGTAAATATATTGATTAACTGGTTATCATCTTTAACCTAATCACAGTACAGGTGAATGCAGTGTTTATTTGTTTATTCAGATCACCATTAGCAGCAACAAAAGTAGCAGCTGCTCTTCCTGAGGTCCACATAAAAACAGGAAAGATAAACACACAACATAACGAAACCACCCCCACTAGATCACATACATCTGACCCAAAATCCAGATCTCCCTGGTACTCACCCAGTACCCTCCCAGATCCTGTTATACACACGCAGTACCCTCCCAACTAAGAAAGAAAACCACGACGTACAACAGTAACAGTAATAAAAATGATACTGAAAAGATAGGTCAAATGTAAGTCACTAAACATACTAGTCCATTTATGAATAGCCCCGTAACATCACAAGAGAAGTCACAAATGTATTATTAGATAAAAGTCAAGAAAAATAAATGGGACATAACAAAACCTTTTTTTTACCAAAACATTCTATGGCACAAAACAAAACACTCAAAATAAACCAAACAGAACTAAATCTCTGTGAAGGTACGTTTTGATACTAACAAGTTATATCCATTTATATGTCAGACAGCGAAGTACATGTCTTCCTCAAACAAACAAGCAAGATCATACTGTGTAACCTCTTCAAGAGAATCAACTTTTTTTTTTTAGCAGTTTTTTAAAATAATCTTTACTAGTAGCTTTTGTTAAGGAACATGGTAACATATTCCAGTGAGTAGTGGCCCTGTACCAGAGAGTTCTCTCTCTGTATTGCACAAGTTCTTTGGTGAAGTAACCACTACATTACCGTGTGTTACCTGTCTGGTAGTATGACTGTGTCTGTCATTAATATATGAAATTTTCCAATATAAACTTTTAGGCCTAGATTGAGTACAAATGTTTCGAAAGAACTAGGAGATTACTTCAAAATCTGTCCTCAACCTTTAGCCAGGAGAGAACATTATGCGTGCCCTCCACACATACGCTGGCTGAACAGTACACTAGGAGTGCAACTCCGTTCTGCACAAGTTGAGGCTAATGCAAATCTAGTTGCGCCTGCTTTGTTTTCAGCTTTAGCTAATTTCATGGTCCTACAGATGATAATCATTTAAATTTGGGCGTTAGGTTTCAAGGCAACTGCAAGAACTGTTCTTATTTTATTGTAGCAATCAACATTTCTACAAATGCCACATTGCACTTTCAAAGTGTAGCTTCCGTGCAGCATTAGCCGGGAGCTCAAATTACAGCCTTAGACAACTCTACCGGCTAAAGAGTAGCCTCTCAATGACAACTCTACCGGCTAAAGAGTAGCCTCTCAATGACAACTCTACCGGCTAAAGAGTAGCCTCTCAATGACAACTCTACCGGCTAAAGAGTAGCCTCTCAATGACAACTCTACCGGCTAAAGAGTAGACTCTCAATGACAACTCTACCGGCTAAAGAGTAGCCTCTCAATGACAGAAGTACAGCAGCTTCCGTGTGCAGTGACACACACCCGATGGCTGTCACGCGATGTAACGCTTTGAAATGTCTTGACTGTGATTATATTGTACTGTGGATCCACCGTGCAAACTAATGTCCTTCGCTATGCTTCTGTCTCCAGTCCTGTTTCCAGGGTCCTATCAGCCGGACTTCAAGATGTCTCAACCAAACAGGAATATCTATTCACCTTTGGAGGAGGGGCCCAACCCCACGGCTCCCATTGTATATGGGCAGCCGAACCCTCCAGTGTATGGAATGAATGTACCTAACACGCAGGGGATGCCTAACCCGTTTGGGGGGCCAGGGCCCGCTCCTGGGGGCGTCCCTTTCCCCCCGCCTGGGGCCTTCGGCCAGCCCATGTACTCACAGGGTATGGGGAACCCCGGATATGGCTCCGCGCCCTACGCTCCCATGCCGGATGCCTACGGTCAAGGCTTTGCCAACCCAAATCATGGTGAGTAGCCGTCTCGGGACGTATTCGTCTGAGAGTAGGAGTGCCCTTTTAGATTAGAATGAGTCAACTGATCACGAGAAACTTCATGTCCGGAATTAACATTGTCATGCCAATCGTTTATTAACTGACTGTAAGGGGATGTGGAGTCATGGGCACTCTCTTTTCACCCAGACCCAAACACTGCTTACCACAGCGATGACCCGCCACCGGCCTTTTATGACAACACTGATTTCGGCTCTGGGTTGGACAACAAGAGCATAAGACGAGCCTTTATCCGCAAGGTAAGGGTTGAGCGGTAACGTCAAACCAACGAATTGACAAACCACTTAACAAAAATGCCTAGTTGTTGACAGGGACTTAGTATCCAAATGATAATACTTCCATCACAGCTTGACCGATGGACTGGGAGTTGAAATGAGGGTGGTAGCAGAAAAAGTCCGGCTCGCATCGTCACATTGCTCACAGTAACATAGCCTGAGTAACAGTCCAGAATCCTGTCGCTGTGAACTGAATCTGAATTGGAACTGAACTTTCCTCTCAATACAGGTGTTCTTGGTGTTGACTGTCCAGCTGTTGGTGACGTTCTCCTTCGTGGCTGTATTCACCTTTGTGGAGGACGTCAAAGTCTTTGTCAAGGCACACACATGGACCTACTTCGTGTCCTATGCGGTCTTCTTTGTCTCACTCATCACCATTTCCTGCTGTGGAGAGTTTCGCCGCAAACATCCATGGAACCTGATTGCACTAGTAAGACCTTTCTCATTCAGACAGACTTTCTATCTATTATATTCTTTACGGACTGGTAAACCAAACCATTCCTGGATTTCGACAGTGGAGAATACGTAGGTGTTCTTTATCGGCAGGTCCTGTAAATCTATTTTAATGAAAGAATTTTAATTTGCTATGTCAGGCTGCCGTTTATGTCGACTTTCACATGAAACAAGTTGTGTGCTATGGCCTCGGTGAGTCCTGTGGTCTTAGCTGCTGTCTCTGGCTCACACACACGGTGCAGTGTGGGTTCTAGTCTGGCTCACTGCTCTTTCAGCGAAAAATGTCCACGCTTTCCCGTCAAATAACGCAGAAAAATGCCAGAAAAATCATTCTTAAAAGAAGAATATGTTGTGTAGGTATTCCTGAAGCTCTAAAAGAGGTTGCATTACCGTTCTTGTGTTTGTAGTCGATCCTGACCCTCGCTATGTCCTACATGGTTGGGATGATAGCAAGCTTCTATGACACAGACTCTGTCATCATGGCCGTGGGGATCACTGCTGTGGTCTGCTTCACCGTCGTCGTCTTCTCTCTCCAGGTCTGTGGTCATCTTTAAGAAATATCCCTCCTCTTTCCCTATCTGTCTCTTAATATCATAGGACTGGGGTCTAATCCATCTTGATTCTGTCCGATTCAGGAATTTGAAATAAAACGGACATGAATTAAAGTGGAGTTGACCCAGCGCATCACATAATAGAAACTGTCCACACTTCTCCTAGAGGCTGATGTATGGCTTCACCTCAGTTAACTAATGCTTTCTGTGTCCTTTTGATCTCTTCCTGACCCGACGTCTGACCCCACACAGACCAAATACGACTTTACATCCTGTCACGGTGTGCTGTTGGTGTGTCTTATTGTCCTGATCGTCTTCGGCATTCTCTGCATTTTCATCCGCAACAAGATACTGGAGCTGGTCTACGCCTCATTGGGTGCCTTACTTTTCACCTGCGTAAGTCCTTGGCTTAGCTAATCATACCCATTTCATACATGACCGTGATTGTCTATGTTCCTGTTGAAACTGCACTACAGGTAGTACAGCTACTGTATCTAGTAGGGATGGGACGAAATACCGTAGCACAAACGTTAGCGGTTCAAAAGTTCACAAAAACAAACCGTGAAATATAGATCTTAAAAAAAGCTCTCGCGCAACCGTCTCCTGTAAACGCTACATGGATATCCGGTCGGGCTTGGATTCAAACTGTTTGAGCATGGGGGCGTTTCCAATGGGTGTGGACAAAAGGAAAAACTTGAATGCGATTGGATGGACTAATCAAGCCAACGCGCATGACGTAGCCCTGATTTAAAACAACAGACCGCACTGTACATTGAGCCACAACAATCAAACAAGCAGCTAGATCAGTAAGTACAGCTGGTTAACATATCCTGACTGAATACTGTTATTGCTGTCTTTTTTCACAAACATTTGTGTGTCAGTGGCACCTTAGCGAGTACATATATCTTTTTTTTTTTGTTAACCTAATTAGTGTTTTGTTAACGAAAGCAATGTTAACAAAAGACTAATTGCAATAGGTTTAAAATTGCTAAACATTCCTGAAAAGTGAATTAGTCATCATCTAGACCACACCCATAATTCATAAAAGTGCAGTGATTGGCGGTAGCGGGCTCCTAACTTAAGTCCACTCAGCCGGACCGGGCGACTGTGCAAGGATAGTTTGACGGCATGGTGGCGTCCGACATTGGAATTGAAGTTGAAGATGCACTGCCCAGATTTAAATCGCATGTGTGGCAATACTTAGGTTTTTCAGAAAAGATAGAAAGAAAATGATGAAAGGGTTGTCAACAAGACTAAGACCGTTTGCAAGTTATGGAAATTAACAGTTCCCTACAACATGGCCACCACAGCAAACATGGGCCAACATATTTTTGGTCAGTGTTCTCCTTTTTATTATATTTTAAGAAAACATTATTTATAATTTTTACTGTTAAGTTCAATATAATGCATTTGTTTTCAGTACTACAATGTTAAGGATATCCAGGAGTTGGTTAAAAGTAACACATCCTTTTGCAGTTAACCTCTGTTCTTGTTATTAACTTACTTTTTTATACCGAACCGTGGCTGAACCGTACCGTGAGCTCTGAACCGTGAAACTAACCAAACCATGAGATGAACAAATCGTCCCATCCCTAGTATTTAGGTATTCAAACTATTGTTTTGATTAATAGGCCTTGCTCAAAAGTAGCACAATACATTCATATGTTAAACAGGACAGCATACAGTTTTATATTTTGCATGTGGTCATCTGTAAAGCAAGTCAAAACCACATCTTATTTCACTTCTGTATAACCTCTGCTGTAGAATGACTGTAATTCTGTTTAATGTAATTTCAGTTCTTGGCTGTGGACACTCAAATGCTGCTTGGCAACAAGGAGATGGCCCTAAGTCCTGAGGACTATGTGTTTGCTGCCCTCAGCCTATACACTGACATCATCAACATCTTCCTCTATATCCTGGCTATTGTTGGGAGATCACGTAGTTGAAAGCCTCTTCAATAAAAGCACTTAAAGGATGGAGTATTTTGCAGGTGTACACTTATCTATTGATTGTTATCTAGAACAACACAGCTTGGCTACTCTTTTTTATATATATATATATCCCAAATTTAAACTTTTTACTTGACCAGACAGGTAATTGAAGAACAAATTCTTATTTCTCAATAAAGGACTGGCAAATGCCTCCTTGCGGAGGCAGTGGGCAGGGTACGACGTATTTCCCAAAATGTGAATTCTTGAGGCGCTGGATTACTTTCTAGCGTAAATAAAAAGAAATCTCACTCTCGAGCGGTTGCTTTACAAGGTAGTGCACAAGTTTCTCTCAAGGAGACCAACCCTTCTAGTTACTCCAGTGTGGAAAAAAAGTAGGTTACTTCGTTTTTAACTGCAATAATTTTATGTCGATGAATGAGATTTAATGCAGTTTTGCGTTGGAGTTTTGGAAAAAAAAAAAAAAAAATTGTGTAAACAGGTAAAAATGGCAATTGCCACACATCAACTTTTGAGGTAACGTGGGACAGAGGTGACGTTGGAAGTCTGTTTCTGCAAGTCCTTCCACCTCCATGAATAGAAATATAAAAATAAATAAAAAATAATATCATAAACAATTCTGCAGAAACTGCTAAGTTTAGTAAAGGATGTACCGTAGTATCACAGGAAATTCAAATTCACCTTAAGTGCCTGATTATTCAGATATTGCAGCGATTTAGGGCAAACCAGCAACTTCCACTGATACTTCTGTCTGGTCACCTTCAACAAAGGATATGGCTTCAGTTGATCATTCCCATGGTCGCTAACCACAATGCATTTTGTTATCTCCATATCTGGGACAGGAGTGGTGTGTTTGGACAGTGCAGTGGACATTAATGGTGTTTGGACAGTGCAGTGGACAGTAATGGTGTTTGGACAGTGCAGTGGACAGTAATGCCAGTGAAGTTGCTGCACATACATGCCTTGACACTAGCCTCTCCGCTTTTGTCGTATGCGAAAGTACATGAAAATGTAAAATAAGGCAATTTTTCCTGTTTGACTCTGTTGTAGTGTAGTCTATTTGTAGTGTAAAAAGGCCCTTGCGGCGAAGTTTGCAAAATGCACATTTATTTACCTTTTGTTTAATTAACTTTCATACTTTTTTAAAGATACCTAGCCAAAATCACAGCAAACAGTCAAGTGATCATAGGCAATAGTTGTCGTTTGTATATCAGCAGACATAACTGATTCATCAGCAGACATAATCAATTAATCAGCTGACATAATCGATTCATCAGCAGACATAACCAATACATCAGCTGACATAACAAACATGACAGATACATCAACACTCCAACAGTGAAACAAGACATGACTTAGCTAAATGGAAGGAGACCTATGACCAAACCATTAGAAAGTGCAATAATAAGGGAAGGCAAAAGTAGAAGGAAAAAAGTAGGCACAGACAAAGCACTTCACACAACAAGACACTTGTATTTTATGCTCCACTGTATGTCCTGTTGATAATGTGCTGTCATGTGGTTCCCCTGCTGCATGCTTTAGAAGAGATTAAAGCTGAGAGGTCTGTTTGTCTACTGTATGTGTTTGAAGATGCAGAGAGCTCAGTAATTCTTACAACGCTTAACACAGTACAGCGTTTAATCTGTTTTACAATGTTGCTGAGGTTTTTCATTGTATGTAATTGGCAATGGAATTGTATTGGCTATGGAGCTGTATTTGTTTATAGTTATTAAATAAAAACAATTACTGGAGAAAAAAAGTCTAATTTTTCAACCTGTGCTGGTTATTTACGAGGCCATACTGAATGCTGTTTAGTGGTTTCTAATAGTGGCTAAAAGTGAGTGATCATGCACTTTGAGGTACAACTCTGTTTCCTAAGTTGGGATGCTGTGTAAAATGTAAAGAAACAGAATATAATGATGTGTAAATAATGGAAAGTGGTACAAAGACAACATATCTGATGTTGAAATTGAGACATTTTATTGTTTCTTGAATAATATATGCCTAGTTTGAATTTGATGCCAGCAACACATTTTAAAAAAGTTGGGACAGAGGCAACAAAAAGTTGTGTAATGCTAAAAAATAAACCTGTATGAACATCTCCCAACTAATTAGGTTAATTGGCAACAAATCACTAACATGATTGGGTATAAATAAAGCATCCCAGAGAGGATGAGTCTTTCTGAAATGAAGATGGGGAGGGGTTCACCACTCTGAAAGACTGCGCAGGCTAATGGTGCAACAATTTTAGAATAATGTTTCTCAACGTAAAATTGAGTTTGGGGAATGAGTTTGGGGATTTATGTTTCATCTAGAAACATAATATCATTAAAAGATTCAGAGAATCTGGAGAAATCACTATATGCAAAGAACAAGGCCCAAAACTGATATTAGATGGCCGTGATCTTCAGGCCCTCGGGCGGCACTGCATAAAAACAGACATTATTCTGTGGTGGAAATCACTGCATGGGCTCAGAAACACTTCCAAAAACCACAGTACGTCACTGTATCCACAAATGCAAGTTAAACTCTACCATGCAAAGAAGAAACCAGATATAAACAAGATCCAGAAACGCTGCCACCTTCTCTGGGGTCGAGCTCATTTAAGATGGACTGATTCGAAGTGCGAAACTGTCCTGCGGTCTGACGAAACAAAATTTGAAATGATTTTTGGGAATCATGGACGCCGCGTCCTCCGGACGAAAGAGGAGAGGACCATCCGGCTTGTTATCAGCGCACAGTTCAAAAGCCAGCATCCGTGATGGTATGGGGGTGCATCAGTGCACATGGCATGGGTGAATTGGACATCTGAGAAGGCAACGTTAATGTTGAACAATATACACCGGTTTTGGAGCAACATAGTCTGCCATCCAGGCGATGTCTTTTGTAGGGAAGGCCTTGCTCATTTCAGCAAGACAACGCCAAACCACATCCTGCACGTATTACAACAGCATGGCTCCGTAGTAAGTGCCTGCCTGCCTGCCTGCATTCCAGACCTGTCATCCATTGAAAACATTTGGCGCATTATGAAACGAAAAATACGACAGAGGAGACCCCGAAATTTTGAGCAGATGAAATCCTATATCAAGCAAGAATGGGAAAACATTTGACTTTCGAAACTACTGACTTTCAAAACTATATGTCTCCTCAGTTCCCAAATGCTGACAGAGTATTGTTACTCTTTGTACTATTTTCAATTAAATACAGGGATAAATGATTTGCATATCATTGCATTCTGTTTTTATTTGCATTTTACACAGCGTCACAATTTTGTGGTTGTAATATACATTATTTTCTGTTTCTAGGCGCCAAGGTAGGTGTTTACTGTATGAGGTGATATATATATGTGTATATACAGTGCCTTCGGAAATAATTCACACCACGTCAATTTCTCCACATTTTTCTGTGTTATAGAAATAATTTAGTATTTGTATATATATATTGTTTGCCATGACTTGTTGGTCCTGCACATCCTACAGATGCTCGATCGGATTGATATCTGGGGAATTTGGAGGCCAGGGCAACAGTTTGAACTCTTCATCATGTTCCTCAAACCATTCCCGAAAAATGTGTGCAGTGTGGCAGGGTGCATTATCCTGCTGAAAGAGGCCACTGCCATCAGGGAATACCACTGCCATGAAGTGGTGTACCTGGTCTGCAACAATGTTTAGGTAGGTGGTACATGTCAAATTGACATCCACGTGAATGCCCGGACCCAGGGTTTCCCAGCAGAACATGGCCCAGACCATCACACTCCCTCCACTGGCTTGTCGTTTTCCCACAGTGCATCCTGGTACCATCACTTCCCCAGGTAAACAGGGTACACGTACACGGCCGTCCACATGATGTAAAAGAAAACGGGACTCATCGGGCCAGGTAAACTTCCACTGCTCCAAGGTCCAGGTCCGGCGCTCACGTGCCCATTGTGGGCGCTTTCGGGGGAGGACGGGTCATTATGGACAATCTGACCAGTCTGTGGCTACGCAGCCCCATACACAGCAGGGTGCGATGCACTGTGTTATGACACATTCATCCCATAACCATCACTTAAGTTTTCTGTAACGTGCCTTCATTGCCCTCGCACATCGATGAGCCTTGGACGCCCAACACCTTCTTGCCAGTTTGTGGTTTGTCTCTCCTCGGACCACTGTCGGTAGGTACTCACCACTGCCGACTGGGAGCACCCCACAAGCCTTGCCATTTCAGAGATGCTCTGGCCCAGTCGTCAGGCCATAACAATTTGGCCCTTGTCAAAGTTGCTCAGGTCTTTACTCCTCCCCGTTTCTCCTGCATCCAACATGTTAACTATGAGAACTGACTGTTTGCTTACCATCTAATCAACCCAGACCTGATCATCCTTTCAAAATAGCCTAATGTTTTCCTCTTTCACAACTTAAACAATTTACATTGCTGGGCTTTAAAGCATATTGTCTAATTAAGGGATTCAATGGCAAAAGTATATGATGGAGTGCATTTCATCTTACCAGGAAATTTGTCACAGCTGTGCATATTATTTATTATTAGATTTCTTTAGGCATTACTTAATTAATTAACACAGGAACAGTCTGTGGGAGAGATGCAGGAGTAACAGTCTAAGACAGCAGGGTCAGTTGGGACCTAGCCTCATGTCTCAGAGCAGTGGCGTCGTTAGGCATGGGCGTCCGGGGCTATAGCCTCGGATCTCAAATTGACCCAAAATTATAATCATAAAAAAATAGCCCCTGATCTATTCAGCTATAATTCCGATCGCGCATTATGACAATGTAGACGTGTAGGCCGCTAGCATGTACATCGACATTTTCCGCGTGTACATTCAAAACCCTGTACTTTCACGGGGCGGGTGGGTGGGCTAAGCCCCGAATGTATTGTGATCCTAGCGACGCCTCTGTCTCAGTGATTTTCCTGAAGGTCCAGAGTCCCTCGAAAAAATGTGTGGTAACAGGACAGCCAAGGTAGCTTTATGTAATCATTGTTTTTTCCTCCCTTTTCCACTACACATTTTTCCACAGGTATTTTATTATATTTATATATTTGATTTTTGATTCTCTCTGTATACGACCAGGTATTGAGCATCTACTAAATTATTAAAATGTAAAAATGTTGACTACTTAAACTGGTGGATGCACTTCATGGATTATTCAGTTTGTTACATCCAAGCTGTCCAGACCAAAATCTAACTTTTTTAGAGCGTTCAAAACCCCTCGGACTGGAGATTGAACGAAGTCATGTAAGTGATGTTTTGGTTGGAAAGTAGGCATGTCTTTTTTTATCTATTAATTTTACAATGGGTTAGTACTAGCACCGTAATAGTATATTTCAGTGGCCAGCACACGCGGTCTTCATGATTAGTAATGAGTTACCGTAAATGCATAAGTTCAGTAACTGCGAAAAAAAACTTTTGAAGTCAGCCACGGTGGACGAGTTGAGTGGTCTTTGGGCATTACCTTTTTTGCTGGAGCTGGCAACCCTGCCTGAGATTCCGACTTGAAATGTCATCTTGGAAACATGTCAGTTATTTTTACCAAGTCTGTAGGCCTACTTTTCGCCATGGATTTCCAGGCGCCATGAAATTTGGTGACGTCATAGGTCGGAGCCTTTTAGAATTCCCAGGTAATCGTGTAATTGTGTTCCTTATTTAGTTATGACTTCACAAAGGTGTAAATGAAAAAAATATCACACTGACATTGTAGGAACGACAGGTTCTGCAATTCAGCGTTTGAGTCGGAGGAGAAAGATCTGGGTAGAAATGGATACAGAGGACAGTGCATCATTGCGCTTGGAGAATGAGAAATTGCGGAATGAGAATGATAACCTGAAAATGATGCTTGGGTTGTTGAAGGAAAACTTAGATCTGAGGTCCAAACTGCAAAACTCCACTCTAACCAGCGATACTCTCAGGGAACCAACAGGTAGAGTTGTTCCAGTGTAATTTACGCGCAAGTATGTTATGGTGCGGGGCAATTATCGTGCCCTGCTCTTTGCCACTAGAGGGCACCCAAGACGCGTCACACAGATCAGCACCCTTTCAATTCTTTCTACATTTTAGAAGCCAGTACCACCATCAAAATCCATTACTATGTGTGTCACTGACTTACATTTTATCGGTCCCACCAACAACACCATTAAAACAGTTATTTGTTTTTCTGCAAAGACTGTCTATTTTCTAAAAGGTGGTATAAAGATAGGGCTTAAGAATTGATGTAGAGTGGAATTTATCAGTTCATAGCACACCACTAAAACTAGCAGCCTATGTTGTATAGAAAAGAGTAAAACTTTTTAACTGTGCCTCCTCACCCCAGACAGGAAAACAACTATTCAGTGGCAAGACACCTTGGATGAGAACAGATTCAAACATGACCTGCATCAAACATCCAAACATCCCCACAGAACCTCATCCCCGGTTAACCTGGAGTCATACACCAAGAGCTTCAAGCACACAAACCTCCAACAGCATGAAGACACTGCAAGTTGCTGCTATATGTCTCAGAAGGTCAAAGGTGCGTGTGAGATGGTCACTTGCTCATCGAAATATTGGTGCACAATTTGTTGAAATGAATGCAGATTGAAAATGGAATCTGCAGTGATTACAGCAAACAAGTTTGTGTTTAAAACTTATGTATATTGCTCCCTCGTAGGGATTAGGTATTAATATGTTGTATTATTACTGCTTGGTCCAAAGTCGTGCATTAACGGGAATGGGGTTGCCATGGCATTGGATTAATAATTTTTTCTGTTGTCATCTTATTGTGCAGATCCAGAGCGGTTGCTGGGGGAGATAGCCTTTCAGTTGGATCGTAGGATCCTGTCCTATATCTTCCAGGGCCAGGCCAGACTCTATGGGTTCACTGTGCTTAATCTACGGGACAAGATTGTGCAGGTGAGAACCACCAGGTGTGTCCGTGTGTGTGTGTGTGTGTGTGGGCGGGGGGGGGGGCAAGGTGGATGTCCAGACCCTGACAGATATTTTATTAATCAAATCTCTTGAATTGAACACTGCTGTCAGGCAGACCTGTTCTCGTCAACACCAGGGTACAGTTAGCTTGTTTAATGGCCATCCAGTTAATTGTGCCGGTTCGCCATCTAGTGGCTGAAGTTGTTCTGCTCCAAAGTTAAGACGGATCTGTTCATAGTAAATGACCTGTGCGGGTTTGTATCCGGCACACATGTATTCCTGTAGCGTGGGTTTGTATACGGCACACATGTACTCCTGTAGTGTGGGTTTGTATCCGGCACACATGTACTCCTGTAGAGTGGGTTTGTATCCGGCACACATGTAGTCCTGTAGCGTGGGTTTGTATCCGGCACACATGTACTCCTGTAGAGTGGGTTTGTATCCGGTACACATGTATTCCTGTAGAGTGGGTTTGTATCCGGCACACATGTACTCCTGTAGAGTGGGTTTGTATCCGGCACACATGTATTCCTGTAGAGTGGGTTTGTATCCGGCACACATGTACTCCTGTAGAGTGGGTTTGTATCCGGCACACATGTATTCCTGTAGAGTGGGTTTGTATCCGGCACACATGTACTCCTGTAGCGTGGGTTTGTATCCGGCACACCGCTCTTTCAGCAGAAACTTTCCTCTCTAGCTTTTCATGCTGTCCTGTCAAATAAAGCATACAAAGCCCAGACAAAAATATTTAAAAAGAAGAAAATGTCCTGTATCTGTCTTTGACAGCTGGCAGTGATCTGGCTCTCTAATTTAGAACATTTAGCTAAAAGCACGATTACGTTGTAGGCAGCTTGAGGCTGTCTGCAGAAAAGAACGTCTGTCACGTTTTACCCATGATACATTGTGGTCCTGTTGAACACAGATGCAATCTTAATCATAACCCTGGATGTGTGTGTGTGTGTGTGTCTTTTATTGTCTACAAAAAGGCTGGTATTCCAGTTTGACTAATAAGGAAGTTCAAAACCCTATTCATCCAATCAAGTGTGTTTTATAAAGCTGTTTTTACATAAACAGTTGTCATAACATGCTTATAAAGATACACAGCCTTAAAATCCGAAACAGCTTCTGGCTTTGCGGGGGGAGATTATAAGAGTACATTACCTTTTAAATCGGAGGTCAGCAGCCAAAACATTAACAAAGTGTCCTCCCCGCCCCTGATTCTCTAAAAGGTTGAAGGATGGTGCTTCACAAACCAATCTGAAACTCATAGAAAGCAAGGGATGCAAGGACTGACAAAAATATTGATAATGATCAAGATGGTAGTTTGAACCATGTTTTGAGGCTGCAAATGTTTTTGTTCACACATTGGAGTAAAACAAGCTGCGCTTTGGGGTTCTGGCACCACAGTTAAACTAAACTCATGCATACGTTATAATATTCGAGAATCAATGGATAAATATAACATTTCATAGGTCAAACAAATAGATGAAGTAACTCCGGATGGCCCCTTTAAGGCAAAATAGCTTATCTGGATATTATGGTCTTGTGTCATCGCAACTACTCGACAGCAGGCATGGCAGGTTTGAGACATGTGCCCTCCAATTCACGTCTCTCCAAGCTGTTCCCTTTTCATCACACCGCATGCTCAACCTGGAGGTATTTGTCTGTCAATAAACGGCGCTACAAGAGAGCTAATTTCCCAGGCCAACATCCATGATTTAGCTTGCCATGTCCAACCCACTTTGCGTACCCTTGACATTGAGAGAATTAATACAGTCATGTGTTTTACTCAGACCAAAGTTTCTCTTCTCAACAGGTTTCCACACACCCTCTGACAGGGAAGGTGGACGAGGGCTACCGACTCCAGCTGTCCCAGCGGCACATTGAGCTGATGGACAGGCTGAACCAGCTGGGCTACAGTACTCTTCTCCACCCGCCTTTCACAGAGTTCATCATCAACACCTATGGCATATTGAAGCAGAGGCCTGACTCCTATAGCACCCAGGAGTTGGGCTACAACAGGTGACAGTGTGACTTGATTGAAGGCAATGTTATCTCACACTGCTCAGCAGTTCTCTCGTGAGGTCAGAATCACTGGATGATGATCAACCTCTCTGACCATTATGAACAATTTGTTGTCACATTCTCTTACATAGGCAGGTGTTTTTGGGAATGTTTGGTGTGTTTTCATCCTACCACATTCCTGTGTCGTTCACGGGCCTATATTTTTCCTCTCGTCTAATCTAAACAGCCCAGACTTCCTGAGGAGAGTAGTGATCAACGCGAGCCCTTCCAAGCTGCTGAAGGACATGCTGCTGCTGCTCAACTGCCTCTCCTATATGTCCAGGCTGGACGGCAAGACCCTCTTCCTCTGGTAGATGAGCTGGGTCTACCTCTGGTCCATTGTGTTGCATATGGCTTGCTGATGCTAAGCTTTTCGTAAACCCCTAGAACCAGAGATAGACATCTGTCTTCACAGCAAAGAAGTCAGATGTCATCCGGCTTTTACGCAATAAACAAATGATCAAACTCACTGTTGACATGTCCCAGCTTGTATTGCTTTGGGGAGAGTGCTCTCTCACACACTCTTCACACTCACTGTCCAGTGACTCACTCTGAACTAGTGAAAGTATAAAGCAACCCAACCACTGTCATTTACTGTATTTTTTGTTTACTCTGCATGATCCCAAAATATATTGCTATATAATGATACAGAGACTATTTTTGATGCATTCACTGTGAAATGCTAATTAGTTCATTCTTGCAAGAAGTGGAGTACTGTAGAGTACTCTACTGACCTTTTGCTTGGATTACTGCAGTATGTCTGTTTGGATAGGTCTCTGTCAACACAGCACATCTGGATTTTGCATTTTTATCTTACTCTTCTTTGCAGGAGAGTTTAATCTCAGTCAAAATGTGAGGGGATCTCCTGTGCACAGCCCTGTTTAGGTCAGTTCACAGATTTTCTATAGGGGATTGATGTCTAGAGTCTGGTCATTCCAGGACATTGATCTTCCTTTTTGCAAGCCATTTCTTAGTTGATTTTGCTGAGTGCTTCTGATCGTTGTATTGTTAAATGGTGATTTTTTTTACTTCAGATTTTCTGGCAGAGGGCAGCAGGCTTCGCCACAAAATATCTTGATATTTGAAGCTATTCATTGTCTTCTCTATTCCAACCAAAGCCCAATAAACCTGCTGAAGAGAAGCATCCCCATAGTATGATGCTTCCGCCTAACATACTTGACAGCAATTACTGTGTATTTTGCGTCGTGAGTCTTGTTGGCTTTGCACCAAACATCTTTGCAATTGAGGCCAAAAAGTTCAATGTTGGTTTCATTAGGCAACAACACATTTTCTGACATGGTTTTGCTAGTTGGATTTTTTTTTTTGCATGTTTTTTGAGGGGGAAATGGCTTCCATCTTGTCACCCTACCCCACAGGAGAAGGTGCTTGAAAAATGTGTACTATGTCGTGTTTGTGCAGATTTGTGCACCGTGACATCCAAACCGCTCTATTTCAAACTTGGAATTTCATGACAAATTGAAGTATAGTAGACATTCTGCTTAGATCTTAGGCACATATATACAACAAATTACTCATCCAGCCTGAAATGGGAGGTTTTGAAAAATGATTTTGTCCCAGACTGTATCTTTAAAGGTTAAAAAGGTTTGAAATAATTTGTCTTGATTTCAGCCTTTACATAAACAAAAGCTGCATTTTCAGTAAGGGTGTGTAGACTTTTGATACACATTGTATGTGGCTAAAATTTGCAGTAAGATTTATATACATTTGTAAATAAAATGTTATTATTAATATAAATACGCCATTTGATTTTGCTGAGTGCTTCTGATCGTTGTATTATTAAATGGTGATTTTTTTTACTTCAGATTTTCTGGCAGAGGGCAGCAGGCTTCGCCACAAAATATCTTGATATTTGAAGCTATTCATTGTCTTCTCTATTCCAACCAAAGCCCAATAAACCTGCTGAAGAGAAGCATCACCATAGTATGATGCTTCCGCCTAACATACTTGACAGCAATTACTGTGTATTTTGCGTCGTGAGTCTTGTTGGCTTTGCACCAAACATCTTTTGCAATTGAGGCCAAAAAGTTCAATGTTGGTTTCATTAGGCAACAACACATTTTCTGACATGGTTTTGCTAGTTGGATTTTTTTTTTTGCATGTTTTTTGAGGGGGAAATGGCTTCCATCTTGTCACCCTACCCCACAGGAGAAGGTGCTTGAAAAATGTGTACTATGTCGTGTTTGTGCAGATTTGTGCACCGTGACATCCAAACCGCTCTATTTCAAACTTGGAATTTCATGACAAATTGAAGTATAGTAGACATTCTGCTTAGATCTTAGGCACATATATACAACAAATTACTCATCCAGCCTGAAATGGGAGGTTTTGAAAAATGATTTTGTCCCAGACTATCTTTAAAGGTTAAAAAGGTTTGAAATAATTTGTCTTGATTTCAGCCTTTACATAAACAAAAGCTGCATTTTCAGTAAGGGTGTGTAGACTTTTGATACACATTGTATGTGGCTAAAATTTGCAGTAAGATTTATATACATTTGTAAATAAAATGTTATTATTAATATAAATACGCCATCACGTCAATCACAGACAAAACAAGTTAAGACAGTAATCAGTCTTTGCCTCACTTGACTCTTAAAACCAGGGTTGTTGCGTTCAGTTGGTTTTAACGTTCTGGAACGTTTAATTGAACAGTAACAGTGCTGAAAAAACAGTTAATGAATGAGAAGGGGTTGGGTTGTGGAACGCTGTCGGTACTACTATGAAATAAGTCACTCATGCTTTAAAACCACACCTCTCCATTACCATCTAACATAATCAAAATCATACAAAGCGGATTGAACTTTTTACGTTGTATAAACGTTTTGACCGTTCAGTACCGAGCGTTCAGTAATGACACGAACGTTTAAGACAGCTGAATGCTCTTAGAGTCCACCCACGTAGGACGAGCGGTCAACCGGTCCTTTGGAATTATTTTATTATATTTCAAACAAGAATATTTTAACAAACACAGCATGAACATGGACGTGTAGTAGCAGCCACTGTTAAATATTTTTACACGGATGAATGTACATCAATAAGAAGGTGGATTAGAATGCAGACAGGTAAGACTGAGAGCAGGTGCCTATAGTATGTTGTAAGCTAACCTGGTTAGCTACAGTACTAGCTAAGCTGCTACCGGCTCGTAGCTTACTGCTTGCCAGATAACCTAGTTTAGTAGCTACTGTGGCTAACATTCGTTCACGAACGTAAGTGTAAAATCCTTAGGTCGCAACTGGCTTTTTCGTGAATGATACATCCTGTATTTGAGCATCTGCCAACTAGTTAGGTAATATGCTAACTCAGGTTGTTAAAACAATTTGAACTGGGTTCAATTATTGTAGCTAGCAGGTTGCTAGTAATACTCCATCAAGCTAGTCGACTCCAACCAGCTAAAAGGGTCCCTCACTGCATTTGAGAGAACAGCAGTAAGTTGGGGGTGAGTTGATCATTTCGAAGTTACGCGCAAACAAACCCGACGCCAGTTTGAGTACTGTAGCAATCGTTGACACATTCAGGGAGTGCCAGCCGTTATCATTACTGGCTTTGATTATGTTGGTTGGGCAGTGTCAGCGGAATACGCGCAGGACAGGTTACAGCCTTTAGGAAAGGTGTGGACGCAAACGAGCAATGTTCTGTTCCTTACGTTCCACCAACACTTACAGTAAGTAGTGCACTGTACACATCTGTCACTATCGCGATTCGGATTAGCGAAAGCTTGCAGATGGTGACGTCTGGATTAACTGGTTTGTCTGAGATACCCGTATATTCATTTCATCTTGCCCTGTTTTCCAAAAATGATCTGTGTATTCACCATGCCCTTTTTTGCGCAGTAAGTCAATGTAATATTTCTTTCTACTCCACTGACCCCGTGCGCCATGACGTGGAGCAGCTGTTGGTCACCCTTCTAAGGATGATGGTTTCTTAAACCCCAGTCATTTCCCTGACAACAGAGCACTGCAATGTGTCATTGATTGATTTACCTCAATAGTGGTGTCAGGAACGGCCTCATAACACCCCAGTAATGTTCTTTCTGCTGTTCATGTTCAGTCTGTGTATTGTGTTCTGGATTTGCTTCCAGTAGATTCCAGTGGATCTAGTCAGATGGTGAATGGCCAGAGTGAAGTGTGCAGCTGGAGGTCCTGATGCCTGCTCTGCCTGTCTGTGTCCAGAGGTGACTGAGGAGGGCGTCATGGCTCTGCGAGAGTCCCCGTTCCCCAACTGCTTTGCAGAGGGTCTCCACGCTGTGGGCTGGGGGCTCATCCTGCCCTGCTTCTGGTCCCTTGACCGCCTCATCGCACTCAGCATGTCCACCAGCCTGGAACGCTCCCAGCGGGCGGAGCAGGAGTGCTACCTCCTCCCACTCAAGGTCTTTTTTGGGTCCATCCTTTTTCTCACCCTCTTCCTTGCCACTGCCCCCTTGGCCTTCCTTGGGTTCCTGCTCTGGGCTCCTCTCCAGGTCACCCGTCGGCCTTTCTCGTACCACCAAGAGCCCCCATCGAGGCTAGCGCCGGACCCGGGGGGGGACGGAAACCGGGGGTTTGGATTAGGCGGCGCAAAGGCCACATTTGGCTTCGTGACTGCCAACCTGTGCCTGTTGCCGGACGGCATCGCGCGCTTCAACAACCTGGGGCACACGCAGCGCCGCGCCGCAGCCATCGGTCGGAGCATCGTCCAGGGCGTGAACAGGCCTCACATTCGCATCTTCGTGGACTCGCCCAGCAGCTGTGGTACCCTGAGTCCCTCCAGCAGCCTGCTCCCCGGCCCCGCCACCACCACCAACCCGGCGTCCTATGGTGCCACCGCGGCAAAAGTCAGTGAACCCCAGCATCCTCCTCCCGTGACGGACCACTCGGACCGGGACGCCGGTGAGGCCCCCACAGCACCCGCCGAGCCCAGTGGCTCGGACTATGTGGTGTACGTGCCCTGTGACGACACAGAGGAGCGTTGCCAATCCACGCCCACCGACCCAGTCGTCCACGCCAACCAGAACTCCAACGAGCGTGGTCACAAGAGCCACAGAAACCCTCCGCGGGCCCTGCGTACTCAGGGAGGCCTGGCCGCAACGGGTGACGTTCCGTGGGAGGTGTCCTCTCTCTTCCCGGCCAACGTGGACATCCTGTGCCTGGAGGAGGTGTTCGACAAGAGGGCTGCGTGGAAGCTGACCGACGCCCTGCGGCCTCTGTTCCCCCACATACTGTACGACGTGGGGGTGTACGCCTGCCAGCCGCCCGGCAGCTGCTCCTCCTTCAAGTTCTTCAACAGCGGCCTCTTCCTGGCCAGCCGACACCCGGTGCTGGAGGCTCAGTACCGCTGCTTTCCCAACGGACGGGGGGAGGACGCCCTGGCTGCCAAAGGCCTGCTCTCTGCCAAGGTAGGTACCTCCGCCTGTTGTAGGACCTCATCTGCACAGCGTGCTTTCCGGTCGTTGCCTTTCGTTCGATCTGCGACGGGTTTCTGTTATTACGGCAGGATGTTCTGACTGCCGCCGAGGGGGACCGTACTTTGGCTCACTTACTCTGCTAAATGATTAAACTGGGAAACCGTTACATGCCTTTTAGTCCAGTAGTTCTCGTCTCGGATTTTCACTTGTGTTGAATATTGGGCTACGTGGTAGTTGTGCTCATGTTTTCTCCATTGGTGGATGCTAGTTAAGATGTGACACACAGTAATAACTGAAGCCGTGGTTTGTGGGGTGTTCTCAGGTGCTAGTTGGCCAGAGTCACGGGCAGAAGAATGTGGTTGGCTATTTTAACTGCACACACCTCCACGCACCCAAAGGCAAGTTATCTTCATAAATGTTATTTGTCCCCTAAAAATATCACTCTGTTCCCTATTTAGTACATTATTTTTTTCTGTGTTTTTTAAGATGCATGTATTAGGTATGTTATAGCTTTGTTAGACTAGAGACTGTGGACAAAGTGCAACAGGTCGGATTCAAACCCATGCCACAGTGGTACATGTGCAATGCAGGTAGCAGCTTAGGCGGCCGGACCAACTTACTTAACAGGGTTAACCAGGGCGTATTAAGCTTTGGTCAAATGTAGTGCATTATGTAGGGAATAGGGTGTCATTAGGGACGTAGGCGGACTGTCCAACCCAGGCTCTCTTCTGTGTAGTGATGTTGTCATTGTTTCACTGAACACTGTGTCCTGTTTCCTCCTCTGTGTTTCTCCTGTGCAGGTGAAGGGGAGATCCGGTGTGAACAGCTCAACATGATCACCAAGTGGATCCAGGAGTTCCAGGAGGTTAATGGAAAGCCTGACGAGGTGGTTGCGTTTGATGTGCTCTGTGGGGATTTCAACTTTGACAACTGCTCACCTGGTAGTACTGCGTCTTAAATTACACAAAGTGCACTACTTTGGTTATAGACCTACGTAATACAAATAAGGAATTGTGGTTGTTTACAGAAAAAACAAATCCAGTGTCCTGAATTGGGTTTCTAACATTGACTGTATCTTGTTTTTCCTTTGTGCTTGTCATTGATTAGATGATGTTCTAGAGCAGAAGCACAGCCTGTTTGAGGAGTATACAGACCCCTGCAGAGCTGGGCCGGGACAGGAGCATCCCTGGGTTATCGGTGAGGACTGCCAGGACTGTCTTTAGGCTATGGTTGCAATCTCAAGTTATAATTTAGTCAGCTTCAATAGCACATTTTATTTAAAAAAAAAAAGAAAAAAGCACAACGAAACTCAAAGGCGCTAGTAATAAACTAGCTACTGTACGTAACAGAGTAGCTCTGCACTAAGAAGGTTCAAACAAAAAATATGAAATATTTACAAAGTGTACAGGAACTCTTTGCTTAGGTTGCCTCACGCCTCCATGGAAACTGTCGAACGGCTCCATATAGCGTACTTCTTCAGACCAAGGCATGCAGGGCTCTGTAGGGTACTGTTTTAGACTATATATATTTGTTAATGTTGCTGGCTCAAGGCCACTCCGTTGCACTTCTGTAGTCCTCTGACAATATTTTTGTGTATTATCTGTGGTATGTCATTCAGGCACTTTACTGGAACAGCCTACTCTGTATCATGAGGATGTTAAAACCCCAGAGAATCTTCAAAGGTATTCTTCAGACTGCATTTACTGGGCCCTGGGCAACTGCACTACAAGGGAAACAAGGTGTTGTTTGCGAGGTGTCCTGATAGTTCCCTGATCACAGCCTTGTCTTCGTAGGACTCTGGAGAGAGAGGAGCTGAGGATGAAGTACATCTCCCCTCCGGTGGCCCTGGAAGGCTGTCCCATGGTCTACCCTGAGTTGGGCCAGCCCTGGGTGGGGCGTCGGATCGACTACATCCTCTTCAGGGAGAGCACTGTCGCCAAGCACTGCCGAACTGTGCGTGCACCCTACAGTTAACTATCAGATAATTGCATCCTCATGTTCTCCCCTAGATCGCAATTTCGAGCTGTCTTTATGCATGGATGCATATACGTAGCTTGAAACACCACAACCACTTCATAGTCATACTGTGTAACTGTCATTCACTTCATAGTCATACTGTGTAACTGTCATTCACTTCATAGTCATACTGTGTAACTGTCATTCACTTCATAGTCATACTGTGTAACTGTCATTCACTTCATAGTCATACTGTGTAACTGTCATTCACTTTGTAGTCGTACTATATATCTGTCATTCACTTCATAGTTATACTATATATCTGTCATTCACTTCACAGTCATACTATGTCAGCCATTCATTGAAATTCAAATGGATCTGGGAAATATGGCTGGCTGCAAAATGTGCATTTAAAAATAAATACAGTACATGTTTTTGTTGTAACATTTTCCTCCTATCCGTGTTGGTGCTTCCCCGTAGGAAATCGAGGAGTACACCTTTGTGACCCAGCTGGCTGGCCTCACCGACCACATCCCAGTGGGCCTGAGACTGAATGTGACCCTGGAGCCAGAGGCCGCCCAGTCTGATGAGTGACAACCCAAACATTAAAACCATTACTGTAACTCCTTTTGGGAGAAGTGGGGACACACGGGCTTCACCTCGAATGGCAATCCATTCCTGACAGTGCATTTGGGATGGAGCCATTCACTATGCATATCACACATCACACGGGTACAACTAAACTTTTACTTTGTATATGTTGCTTTAAAAATGGACCAGTAAAAAAATGCCTAGGGGATTAGGGGTGGTGGTGAGAAATGAATGCTACATATAGAAAGATGGGAATTGCATGCCAAATGGAACCCTATTCCTTATGTAGTGCACTACTTGTGATCAGAGACCTGTGGACGGTGGTCTGATTTGGGCTACCATGGTCTTGGTAGTTGCTAGATTTGAACCAGTATTCATTTCTTGATGATTATGCTCCATACAGAGACCTAATCTAAGATGATTTATGGCATAACTCAGTGATATCCATGTAGGCCTTTTTAGGCCCGGGGCATTGGTAAGGAACAGTGAAATTGATTTTATACAGTGACAATCTCACTTTTTGGTAAATTGTTTAAAATATTTGTATGTATCTTTTTTTACTCTGATTTCATCAAGATGCTTTTATGATGATGCCTGTGTGTAATAAATGAACTCACTGAAATGTACAAGGTGTTTGAGTTTCTGTTTAAAACCAGTGGTTGAAACATTTAAAGAAAATGTGTTGGGGTTTGGGGCTAATATGATAAAGTTCAGTGAGACGATTTGAGAGGATGCATTCACAATGTGTCATGTGAACACTTCACAAGTGACAGAAACTCCATCTCTATTTGATCAGCTTCTTCAAAAGCCCCACTCCTGTACACTAGGTGGCGGTGATGCACTCAGAGACGGGTGTATGGATAGGAGAATGCGTAAGCAGCAACGAAACCACTTATGTCTGAACCAATCCGAGTTCCAGGATTAAATACGCTTCCTGTTTCAATGCGGTCCTTGAAAAACAAACAGACGTGTAGTTTAATTGAGCTCTGCCAATGACAAGATAGCTAAATCATGTGCTTTCTAAACTGTTCAAGGCAATTTCTGTCTCAAATGCTTCAACATAATATTATTCAAGGGTACACTGGTGTTGTTAGAGGTGCATGTTTATTTTCAAAAGCGCGGCGGAGCACACAGTTCTTGTGTCGGGGTTACACATGCCTTTCCTCTCAACAACAGTTACTTTTACACCTTTCTACATTTCAAAACTGTATGGGGAGATATTTCTTCTCAGACTTGCATAGTAAAGACACAATTTCACAGAGGACCAGCACTGAAAAGTCTCGGACACAACAGGATGAATATGAAATTGAGAGTGACTCAAGCCACAGTAAGTAGAGCTAGATTATTTCATCAAATTAATATAGCTAGCTAGCAGGCTTGGCATTCTATAAGAGCGCATACCATTCACCTAAGGAAAATTACACAAACGTTATCGTGCTGTGGCTAAACGCGTTACCTGCCTCTTTATGATACTATATGGAGTTTTTTTGGGACGTGTTGCTGTTATGACCTTTTTGTCGACAAAGTCGATTGGGTATGTCTGGGTAGTCTCGTGCCATATCAACTCTAGTCCATCCATTGGTCACTGACAGGGAGTTGATATGATAGCATAAACAGGCTGCCAACGAGTACTAAAATAATATGTAATATGACCTTCCTTCTCTCTTTAGCCATAGGAAAACTGCAGGAGAAATTTAACATCGACGTGTTGGTGTCTCTGCTCCGTCAGGAGAATGCAGCAGACATCTGTGTCATCAAGGTGCCAGAAGATATTCAGTACGCTGACTACTTTATCGTTGTCAGCGGTTCATCAACCAGGCACCTCCGTGCTATGGCCCTTTATGCAATTAAAGTGGTAATTCATTAATTGGATCAATTGTTGGGTTGCAAAATAATAACTTATACAATATACCCTGGTATTCCAGATGTATGTAATTTTTTTATGTATACTTTTTTGTTTTTCTTGTAAATTTTGTTTTTAATCGTTTTCTGCTTTGCCCAAGTCCTTTTTCCGTACTGCTCTTCAGACCAGGAAGTCACATGTGCCTACTGAGGGTACACTCCATCACCTGATGACCTGTTAGATTTGGGGCTTCCCAGCCATTCGTTAAACCTAGACTGTAGTGATAAGCTTGGTGCTGTGAAAGAGTGCCATAAACATTTTGTTTTTTTTATTTATTTTTTGTTCACATCATTTTGTATTCTATATTTGACATGTTGATTCATAATACAACTATTTAATTAAGGGAATAAGCAGGAATCCTGTTCATACTTTAGTAAAGTTAGTGAAATTTTGCAACTGTAAAATTTAAACATTTGGGTAATGGTGCTGCTGCAATTGGTGCGGGAAATGTGTAAATTTGTTACCATTTTAATACTGTCTGTTTCATATTTTGACAGTACAAATACATGAAAAAGGACGGTGAGCCTCATGCAAAGATCGAGGGACGGGATGCAGAGGACTGGATGTGCATTGACTTTGGTGAGTATTATCTGTTTCTCGATGGATTCCTTTTGCTGCCTATACAGTCATGAGTCAATTTGGAAAAGTCTACCAGCCTTGCACATCAAGACACAGCAATTTTTGCCTATTCGTTTTGGAAAAATTGTTCAAGCTCCATAAAGTTGGTTGGGGAACAGCAATTTTCAACCTTTTTTTATATATTCTCAATTGGATTGTGGTCCGGGCTTTGACTGGGGCTCTCCAGGACATTGACCTTTTTGTTTTTAGGCCACTCTAGTGTGACGTTGGCTGTATGTTTGGTGGAAGATTAATCTTTTCCCAAGTCCCGGGTCTCTTGCAGACTTCATGTTTTCTTCTTAGATGTTTCTTTACTTTGCTGCATCCATTTTGTCCTTTGTCTTCACAAGCTTTCGAGTCCCAGATGCAGAGTAGAATCCCCATAGCAGAATGCTGCCACCACCATGCTTCACGGTAGGATGGAAACTGAATATATAAGCTTCCTATACAAACAGTCTGGGGTTTTCAATACATAAATTTTTTTTAATGAAACACAGAAGTGATTCTTTTGACCTCTGCACAACCTTCAAACCAGAGAAGTCGGTCATGCATTTTGTTTTTATTAGTTCTTAGCGTGCACTGCTCTATTCTGAACCCGTTGTAGCTAAGTTAATCTTTGTAGTTTTTGATGTCCCTGTTCAAAGTCTTCCTGGTTGGGTTGCAGATCTAGTTTCTGCCTGATGATTCCTATCGCCCACAAGGCTGTCCTTGTCCACCTGGTTGTGCAGCTGATCAGGATTCTGTCTAGAGACTCTGGACACAGCCCGCCTGCATTTATTGACCTGCTGGTCATCTGAATATGCAAAAATATTGACGTGACCCAAAATGGTCATGTATTTTCACCTCGCACAGCCACCCTTTAGAGTCTTGCTTCTCTTTAGGTTTATTCTTTGGTTCCGACTCTACGAGAGAGGTTTTCCACCCCACTGTGCTTCGACTATTGTTATTACCGGTTCTTTGGGGTTTCAGCCAGTGTATCTGTAAAACCAGTTTGTTACAACTGCTGATGTGAAAAGGGCTTCATAAAATAAATTTCACTGATTGATTAAGGTGTGTCATAGCAAAGGGGGTGAAGACGTGATCAATAACCTATGGTTTTGTGTTTGGAATTTAGAACAATTGATTTTGTTCTGTTGATTTTTTAAAAACTTTTTTTGTGTTGGTCATTTGCAAAAACTTGTAATTAATTCCATTTTGATTTCATGTAATAACAATAACATGTGGAAAAGTCCAAGGGGTGAATACTTTTCAGAGGCACTGTAGATTTTAATAATTTTACTGAACTGTCTTAACTGTGACATTATCTTTATAAGTACCTAATATTTTGTGATGCATTTATGTGAAAATTACAGTTTCTTGTTATTCCTGTATGTCCCTCACTTCCCCCTTTCTTTAACTCCCTACTGTTAGGAAGCATGGTAGTCCACTTCATGCTGCCAGAGACTAGAGAGGTGTATGAACTGGAGAAGCTGTGGACCCTACGTTCCTTTGATGAAAAGCTGAGCAACATCCCTGTTGAGACTCTCCCAGAGGACTTCATTTATGCAGCTGATTTCAATGTCACTAAGTGACTCAATCATTAAAGAACTCTGTTGGGACTGTTTAGTTGATTATTGAATATATGCAAAAGTCAAGTGTATATCTGAAATTGCACCCCCTATGTTGGTCAAAAGTAGGGCCCTTTGAAGGGAATAGGGTGTTATTTAGGAATTAGATTGTAAAAAAAAAACGACCTTTGTGCTGGCTAGAATTACTTTTGTAAATAGAAGTTGTTTGAAAATCAGAGCTTTGTATCTTTAATAAAAAATTCTGCCTGAATATTAGATTAATCAGATACTTATCTTGAGCGAGTTTCAGTGACACATACATTTTTATATACATGGTTGGTCCTGGGAATCAAATCCACAAGGCTTGTTTTGCAATTCTGAGCTACCTAAGCTTCAGTGGAAACTGGAATAAGAAATGCGGTATCTCATAATTATGGTAGTTTGTGCAGGAATTCAGATATTGTGTAGCATTCAGTAAGAGTTTTTTCTCTGGAGCGATGGATCAGAATTATGTAGTATCTGTAGTACAAACGTGTGCAAACTTCTGCTCTATTCATTGCATTTCTACAGGTGCTGGTCATATAATTAGAATATCATTAAAAAGTTGATTTATTTCAGTAATTCCATTCAAAATGTATACATTCATTCCACACAGACTGAATCAAGTGTTTATTCCTTTTAATTTTGATGAAAACCCCAAATTCAGTATCTCAGAAAATTAGAATATTGTGAAAAGGTTCAATATTGAAGACACCTGGTGCCACACTCTAATCAGCTAATTAACTCAAAACACCTGCAAAGGCCTTTAAATGGTCTCTCAGTCTAGTTCTGTAGGCTACACAATCATGGGGAAGACTGCTGACTTGACAGCTGTCTAAAAGACGACCATTGAC
>JACXGI010007595.1:0-36708 GCA_016801175.1 Esox masquinongy
TGAGAGACAGAATAACAACAAAAAAATCCAGAAAAACGCATGTCAAAAATGTTATAAATTGATTTGCATTTTAATGAGTGAAATAATTATTCGACCCCTCTGCAAAACATGACTTAGTACTTGGTGGCAAAACCCTTGTTGGCAATCACAGAGGTCAGACGTTTCTTGTAGTTGGCCACCAGGTTTGCACACATCTCAGTAGGGATTTTGTCCCACTCCTCTTTGCAGATCTTCTCCAAGTCATTAAGGTTTCGAGGCTGACGTTTGGCACCTCGAACCTTCAGCTCCTTCCACAGATTTTCTATGGGATTAAGGTCTGGAGACTGGCTAGGCCACTCCAGGACCTTAATGTGCTTCTTCTTGAGCCACTCCTTTGTTGCTTTGGCTGTGTGTTTTGGGTCATTGTCATGCTGGAATACCATCCACGACCCATTTTCAATACCCTGACTGAGGGAAGGAGGTTCTCACCCAAGATTTGAAGGTACATGGCCCCGTCCATCGTCCTTTTGATGAGGTGAAGTTGTCCTGTCCCCTTAGCAGAAAAACACCCCCAAAGCATGTTTCCACCTCCATGTTTAATGGTGGGAATGGTGTTCTTGGGGTCATAGGCAGCATTCCTCCTCCTCCAAACACGGCGAGTTGAGTTGATGCCAAAGAGCTCGATTTTGGTCTCATCTGACCACAACACTTTCACCCAGTTCTCCTCTGAATCATTCAGATGTTCATTGGAAAACTTCAGACGGGCCTGTACATGTGCTTTCTTGAGCAGGGGACCTTGCAGGCATTGCAGGATTTTAGTCCTTCACGGCGTAGTGTGTTACCAATTGTTTTCTTGGTGACTATGGTCCCAGCTGCCTTGAGATCATTGACAAGATCCTCCCGTGTAGTTCTGGGCTGATTCTCATGATCATTGCAACTCCACGAGGTGAGATCTTGCATGGAGCTCCAGATCGAGGGAGATTGACAGTTCTTTTGTGTTTCTTCCATTTGCGAATAATCGCACCAACTGTTGTCACCTTCTCACCAAGCTCCCTTTAAGAGTGTGCACCTAATCTCAGCTCGTTACCTGTATAAAAGACACCTGGGAGCCAGAAATCTTTCTGATTGAGAGGGGATCAAATACTTATTTCACTCATTAAAAAGCAAATCAATTTATAACATTTTTGACATGCGTTTTTCTGGATTTTTTTGTTGTTATTCTGTCTCTCACTGTTCATATAAACCTACCATTAAAATGACGGACTGATAATTTCTTTGTCAGTGGGCAAACGTACAAAATCAGCTGGGGATCAAATAATTTTTTCCCTCACTGTAGGTACAGTAGAGATAGTAGTAGTAGTAGTAGAGAGTATTGTTAATGGTAGTAGTAGTGTTATTAGGTAGAAATATTAGTGGTAGTAACGAAGAAGCAGTAATGATAATACTAGTAATAATGTTAGTAGATAGAGATATTAGTGATATTAGTGGTAACAGTACAGAAGTAATAGTTGTGGTAACAGTGGTCGTAGCATGAGAGACATGGAGAGAGAGAGAAAAAAAGAGAGAATTACAGAGAGAGAGAGACTGACGGCTTGGTGTAGTTGCAGCATAGTGAGTTAACTAGGAGCTAGTGTGAACTGTGAACTCATCATCAGGATGAGCTGAATGTTTCTAAGTGTTTCGGTGCCCATAAACTGATAAACGGATGCTTATATTCTAGTAGTACAGTAGATCTGGAGTCTATAGAGCAAAGGAAAGAGGCTTTCTCACCCTTCCTTGTCTTTTACCGTTCGTCTCCCTTTCTCTCGTTCTCAGTTTTTTGTTTTTCTGTCTGTCTGTCACTCTCTCTCTGTTTCTCTCTGCCTCCCTCTTTCTACCACTCACTTCTCGATAACAATGTGTTTTCGTGCCCCGTAGCTGAGGATGAGGAGTTTAGGCGCTACTGTGCCTCGCTGTTTGCTGTGTCGTCCTGTGGTGGCAGTGCTGAACCGAAGCCTTCATCTGGATCGTGTCTGAGTATCAAGGAGCTGGATAAGGTGAGTTTTAACAGGCCTGTTAAACCACCCTCTAATATCCACTGTTACTAGGGACACAAAACACACACACACACACACACACACACACACAAACACACGCCTTACCTGTAAATACAGTTGACGTCTCCACTTCGCCTCCTCTCCTTCACAGACAGTCAGAGAGAGTGGCTTTGTTGCAGAGCCGAAGGCAGAAGACAACACAAAGTAAGAACTTCATTAAAAAGCCTCCCCACAAAGGCGTACCTCTGAAGTCCTGGCAACAATCGCTAGCTCCGTGTCATGGGCTCTGGCCTTGAAGTGGCGACGCATTTTTTTGGAGAGGTGTCGCTGATTTGACAGCTTGATGTGATAATGAGTACAAAAGGGAATTGAGGAGTGTTGTCTTTTAGTGAAGCACGGGTGTACAGTACACGGTGGATAGAGGAGGTCTCGGTACCTGACTTTTGTGCAATTTACTCACTGCCTCTCCCTCTCACCTCTTTCTCCATCTCTTTCCATCCCTGCTGGAACAGGCAAGAGCACATCCATGTCAGTGGAGGTCCTAAGCTATCCCACAATGCCCTGGATCAGGCAGCTATGTTGCCTCGCCCACCGTTGCTCTCTAAAACTGAGACCACCCAGCTGCCACAGCCTGACCGCTCCACAGTACGATCCCCCCTTTTCACCAACGGGTCTCGACAGCTCAAGGCCTCCAAGGTCCAGAGGACGCCCAGGATGTGGGCCGAGACCCCGGACGCATCGCCGCAGTCAGACCGCTCATTCGGCGTATGTCCGTCAACTCCAGACTCGCTCAGGCCTCCTCCTTCTACACCTGACCCAGACCTCCTACTTGGTGGGCCCTCATCCTCCATTTCTCCTCGTCCACCCGGTCGCCACTCCCTCAGGTCCACGTTCAAGCTGTCCCCCCAAAGCCCCTCTGAGACAGAGTCACCCCTGTTACCTAAATGCCTGGGAGCCTCCAGGTGTTTTAACCCCCCCTCCCCTGCCAAAGGACTTCCAGACAGTTTGTCACCTCCGACCCCTCGGTCTCTGTGCGCTCAGTCTTCGCCGTCACCATCGCGGTCCACAGGCTTTCAGTCACCTAATAAACAACTATTGAGCTGGTCAGACAGGACTAAGTCTCCTCCGGAACCTCTTTCTGCCGCGTCACCAGGAACCCTCTCGTCCTCTAGGTCACGGCAGAAACTGTGTCCCACCAAGTCTCCATCAACATCGCCGGATGCTTTTTCCTCTGGGAGCATGTGCTATCCGTCGCAGGAACATCTGCATGCCAGACCCCGGAACGTTCCACTTCCCGGATACGAGTCAACTCCGTTGTCTCAGGACGCAGCCTCTCCCCGGTCATCCCTGCATCCGCTCACACCCTGTACATCACCACCAGACCCTTTGTCCTCTGTACGTGTGTCATCACAATTGCATAAGAAACCCATATCCACTGAGCTTAATATCACTCATTCACTCACAGGAGCCCGGTCTCTGGCCTCTTCCCTGTCCCCTATCTCTCCGTCCCCGATCTCTCAGTCCCCGAAGAGTGATCCGCCACTTGTAACTGAGTCACTTTCACGCTCCTCTGGTTCACTAAGGAACTACAGCTCCCAGGAGACACCACGGCTGCTCTCCGGGTCAGTGGTCAGACAGTCATGTAGTCCCGCCTTCTCTCCCAGGATTTCTGAAACAGGTGTGTGTGTGTGTGTTGCTTTGATTTTAATGTTTGCAGGCCATTCTATATTTCAACTGCTTTTAAATATTACATTCAAGAAAGTTTCTCCGTTCAACATTTCGTGTTTCTGTCCAAGGCAGTAATGGCTGCCAGTTTTTCCGCTGGGCTGTCAGAGACAATTTGGTGATAGCCTTAAAATGTGTTCTTTGTTTTTTTTATCGATTCCAGTTTTAACTAAATACTTGACATAACGCTGTAGCTGGCTGCAAGGTAATTACACTGTGAGGAATGACCCCTATATCCTGTTACTGGTCCCCAAGGATGGACACAGACACACACGGTACCGTATCGGCGCGGGAGATTGTGGAGCGTTGCGTGTCGCCCGGATAGCCATTACTATTGCATTAGGCCATGATGGGGAAGACGGGGCTAGTGTGGAGCTAATTCCATAGCTCGTTTACAAGTTTCACCATTTTATTGGCCAAAAACACTCGGAGCAGATGCGAGTGTACCGAAGTGCTATCCAAAGTGCGAGTGTATCCGAAGTGCTTCACCGACATCCGTACAGCTGCTTCTCCGACATCACACATCTCCACCGACCTTGCCACTGGAATCCTGTGGGCCGAACCACACCCAATGCACTCGACACTTCCTTTTTTTACTTTGACAGTGTTTATTTGGACTTGTTCCAAATATGTGAGCGGCGCGCTTTATTGGATGCCTTCAGAACAGTGGGCGGTCGCTGCAGGAATCGATTGTCTGTAATGATTGCCTTTTATGATCATCTTCCCTCATGCAAAACTGACTGTTTCTACTGGAATGCCCCCCCCGTCTAGATTTTGACATGGAGTCATCCAGTGATAGCCTAGGACTGACACCCCGTGGGGAAGACTCCTCACGCGAGAAGATGAAGATAGAGGGGTGTTTACAGGAGTGGAGGAGTAATGCAGAGGAGACGCAGGTACAGCATCTTCACTTGGACGGACCCCCCGTCTTCCTCATTGGCTGGGGCCTGGAACCAGAGGCAGGAGAGCTGGTTCCAGAACCATCCGCGGTGAGTTCGATTTGGACCGAATTTGGCTCTGTTTAGCCTATAGCGTCCCTCTTGTACTCGCGTGCCAAAGTCTCGGCACGGAAGTGCAAGGAGTTGGATGCAATTGCTGAGCGAAGATTGGCGCCCAGACTGTGTTAGATTGACGATAGAGAAGGCCACTTTATGACAACTGGACACGTTTCATTCCAGAGTCAATGAGACCACCATTCCTGGCTGTCTCTATAATGGGCCTGCTGCCTATTACAACCACCGGGCTTATCAATTAGATAACATTCATATTAGTAAGAATTGCATTCCCTAATTCAACCCTGGCTTGGCCGTTGCACAGCAACAGCTTAAACCACTGTTAGATTCTCATCAAGATGAGCGACGGAGAAGTGGAAAAAAGAGAGAGAATAAAAAAAGGAGAGGGAGAGATGGAAAAGGGTGTCATTCGGACAGTCTCAAGCGGCCTATCCGCTATTTAACGGAGTGGATCCTTCCCAGATAGATGGAGGGAGGGGAGCAGAAGATAAGTAGCGGTTTATTGAACACCTGAAATTAACTGTCCGATCAGAGATGGCCGGTATCATTGGCCTTTGTGCCTGTATCAGGGAACCATGTTCCTCGACCTGCTAGACATTCATTACGTCCAGTAGCCCTCTCTCTTTCGCTCTCTCTTTCTCAGTACCTTTTTACAGATAGGATTTTTTCCCTCTTTTTCTCGTTCTCTTTACAGCTACCGCTGTATTCTTTTTTTCTGTTGTTTCTCCTTCCTTCTCTCCCCGTCGTTATATTAAAGGACATCGGACCGTGGGAACAAGTGAGAGACATTCTCTCAGTCCCAAATGCGACGTCTTTGTTGCGGTAGGTCCCTCTGTGCGTAGAGAACTTCACAGTCTCAGGGACAACCACAGCACAAGAATGAGATTCCATTTCTGTACGGATAACGGGGCCTGATTGTTTTTCGCCATTCACCCATTTCATTTCTCTCTGCCTCTTGTTTTTCTCATTCTCTGTCCCCGACCTCACCCTATCAACCCACCCACCCTCCCATTCTCTCTCTCATGCTCTCTCGTTGTCTTTCTCATCTCCCCCACCCCCATCTACTTCCCTCTTGCACTCTGGTATTCTCTCCCCATCCTACGGTCTTTCTCTCGCCTTTTCTCTCTTTCTCTGTGTTATGATGCTACGGCTAGCATGCTAATATGCTGATCCAATCTTAAGTAAAGCCTCCTGATTCTCTGCTTTGGAGGACTAGCTATCCCACAGTGCTCCTGTCACGTGGACGCCCCAGGCTCCGGGTTAATTACGAATCAATTCATGGAACGGGCGAAAAAGAATTTTTTTGAAAGTAATGGACAATGCTTAATTCATATTCACTTACCAAGTCATTATGGTAAAAGATATTATCTTGGCAGTGACTTACCTGCCTTAATTAAGGTTAAATAGATATTGAATTTAAATTTTGCATTTTTCTATTTCTTGAATTGGCTGAGTTGAGATAGAATTGACCACAACCCCTGAACTAAACCATTCATTTCTTCTTTCTGTACTATCTCACCATCATGCCCCCCCCCCCCACACACACACACCCCTCCCACTTCCAGGCTCTGCTTGCAGTGGCCCAGAAAGAGCAGATCCAGACAGGGAACTTCTGTGGCCTGGAGGGCTTTTTAACCCTGGGTCTAGTGAACCGTGGTTCTCCACATCTCGACCCACGACCCACACACTCTCCTCCAGATACAGAGGACAGCTCGAATAGAGCCATCACAGGTGTGTGTGTGTGTGTGTCTTTGACTGTTAGAGTTATGTTCTCATAATTACAGCAGAAAGTGCCGTACCTCTTTTGTTTTGAGAGATTCGATTTTGAGGATTACCTTTGTCTCCAACTTTGCCTGAAGATATATCTCAATTTCCAACTGTTATTCATATCACAAAGGGTTCATAATGGGATTTATCACAAATATGTGAAAACCCGCCGCTTTACAAGAGAGATGAAAATGAGTTTGAAACCCAAAGGAGCCATGTTTGCACCCAGGAAATAAGTGAGATACAATATAGCTATTACAATGGACAGTCAAACGGGAGTTTGCGTGTGTATGTGTACGTATGTGTGTGTGAGTGCATACCTCCCGTACACACACACACACACACACACACACTCAATTAAAAGGAGAATAGGCTGCAGACAAAACATTACTTGTGAGAGACCCTGACGTTCAGTGAGTATATTGGTCATGAAGAATAATGCAGCGAATGATAAGCCTAGTTCAGCTCTCGTTAATGTGCCGTGGATGTCTTCATCATGAAGGTGTTAAAAAGGAATGAAGCACCGAGCTTTGTTGTCAGCATAAAGGGCTGTACATAACATCTCTCTTCTCTGGACTCAACCAGAGCTACCGACCAAACACCAAAGTTGTCAATATGTCTTTATGGACATATTGACAACTTTGCAATATTATTTATAATGTTATTATTTAAAACATTGTTTTTTTTCTTTTCCACAATGCTCCCACTAAAGCAGCCGTGGTGAGCAATGTTTGAGACATCAAAATAAAATCATAGTATCAAAATCCCAAAAAATTTATAATTAAACACTTTTTGTTTGTGAGAATCGCAATACATATAGTTTTGGGCCATAAGGATTGTGGAACTCTCGAATCTTCAGGTTCCAGTAGTTTCCAGCCTTCTCACACGCACTATTCTACATCCCAAAGCTTATATACTCTTTCATTTTGCTCAGTCACAGTAGCAAACATGCTCTGTACAAACGCTAACTCTGCAAAACTTAACCCGATGAACACAGCGGCGCGCCGGTATGCATACGCCCGTGTTTTTGACCGACAGCCTTCAACAATGTACAGCCCAGTCAGTAGCACTACCTAAAAGGTTGCAGTCCGAGTCGACAGGAAACCACCCTTTGAGACGCTACTGTGCCACATTTAACAGAAGTTCTTATACAAGGTCATTAGTCCATTACATTTCTCCCCAAGTAGCCGTTATGAAACCAGCCATTATGGCCACAGAATGCACCCACTGAATGTCTGCTGTTTAGATGGAGTCGTGACCCTGTTGGCCTCATGCTTTTAGAGTGGTGGTTTCTGTTGCTATGTCGTGAGAAAGGAGAGCGTTCTGAGATAAGGATTGCATCAACACAACGCCACAAATTTCTAGCGGATATTTTCACAAAGTCAACGTATTAGGTAGTTCACCGACTAGATGCCTGATGTAGTGGTCTTCACTTAGGAACTCGGCTTTGCTGAAGACATTTTCCTGAATCTTGTTCATTTTTGGTTGGGAACACACATGGCTTCAGAGTACCAGTGCTGCTGAGGTAGAACGTTTGAAGGGCACATGGTTATCCTTATCAGTCTCACTAGCCATACATCCCAAACGTTGTTCCCCCCACCTTTCCCATTTCAGAGAAGACTGATATCGTTGTTTCAAGTCAGCAGTGCGCTCAGCTCAGGCTGTTGTTTCATTTATATAATTTGAAGGTTGCGCATCACTAGCAAAGTAATTTGTGTAATTTTAATTTGCCTGTGAAAAGCACAGGCAAATCTCATTAGGCTCCACTATACCACAACATCTGCCGTAGATACCACAACAATGCCATGACATCTGCCATAGAAACAGAGTATGGTTTCGTGTTTGTCACTTTGCAATGCAGAAAAGCGCTCGTCTCCAAATCAAAACGGTGAAAACATAATACCTATTTACCTTACATTTTTTCTTGCATATTTGAAGGACTGTTGAAGGAGTACACTCAAAATAAGTCATATAAGCAAGGAATAAAGAAAAAGTGTTAAAAAAACACTATTTCTAAAAGGCTTAAGTTGTCACAGAAAATAATTCATTTTCATTATGGGTTGGAAGAGATAAAGGTCAATACTGCATAATATATTATTTTCACAAAATCACAGAGCTGCAGTTACAGTCGATTGAGAAGAGGTGCCAAATTATTGTAAGCGCACTAAGCACACACAGACCTATTGTTTCAGTAATGTTGGAGACAGACATGCTAGTTATCAGGGGTTTTTCTGGCTCAAAATTAGGCAAAAGTGGTAACTTGCGCTGATCCTGCATCTTCACATTCATATATTTATTTTGTTAGTGACTTATATATGTTAATTGTGTATTTTTTACATTGTTTATTGCATATATAATGTCTTTGGGGACAGTACATTGGCTACCCTAATCTGATTGTCTTTTCAGCAGTCATCTTCTTCTGTCTTGCGATCTCTCTTTAAAGAAAATCTGTCATTCCACTAGAAGTCACCTGAAACGTTAAATTTCTTTTATGCAGATTGGATGTGGTTTAGGCGTTAAGTTTTATTGAAATATTTTGACATGCTTTGGATGTAAAAGACAAGTACGATCCACTTGTTTTTCTGGCGTTACTCATCTCCGCGATATCGGCAAATTCTTCCATGGGCTCCACAAAAAATACTCTCAAACGCTATTTTTTCTATACAACTCTATCTGTAAATTGAGCCCATAAAAATAGCCCAGTTGAGTGGGAAACCTCCCGATTTTAACACTGCCAATATGAAAAAGATTTCCTCCTACTGTCACATTCGCTGCAGTATTTCACTGGTATCTTATGTATGAGTGCAAAATGATGTTTTACCATGCCGACACACAGCAGTGAGAGATTTTGGGAAGGCGGTCACCTTTGAGTTTTATATGCAGTATAAACCCTGGTTATCAGATAAGTTGACATTGGAAGGAAGGATGTAATGATATTAGCTTTAGCAGGCTTTTTTTACACACCAGCTAATTACTGTCAGTCAAAGTCAGTTAGGTGGGGACGGGTTAAAGCATTGGGTTAGTATTAGAAAGGTCATTGGTTCAAATCTCCAAACCTACTAAGTGAAAACAATATGTTGCCGTGCCCTTGAGCAATGAGCTTAACCCTTTCCCTCCTGTAAGTTGCTATAGATAAGAGTGTCTGCCAAACGACTAAATGTAAATGTAACATTTTTGGCAAGAAGACCCATATTTTAAGGAAGGCAGTGCCCTTCAGAAAACCCTTGGATGAGGAAATGTCCCTTTCACAACATGCACTTGTCAAACTGAGCCGAGCGTCTGCCATGATCGTTAAGCTTCAAATTTAATGGGAGAGAAAGGTTAAAGCAGGGATATCACCTTGACAACGCTCTTCACTCGTTTATGTCTCTCCGTCCTTCCATCTGTCTCCTCATTTTTTCTGAGGGCTACCATCCAACAGGTTTTATGTGTCTCCCACTCTGTCCTCGCTCTAATTCTCTCGCTCTCTTTCTCCCTCCCTTTCCCAATCTGTCGGTCTCTCTTCTTCTCTAGATGTTTATCTCTCTTAACTTTCTCTGGAAGTAGTGCGGAGTTCATTCAGTCCAAAAACCAGATAATTAGTCTTCAATGTGTCAGTATAGTACAGGTGTGTTGGTCTATCAGTGCTATCATCATGGACATGTCTGAGTACTCTTCATTTAAGATGTGCTTCATCTGGTAGAGCCACAGTTCAAAGAACTCTGTTTGAAATGTATTTAAACGTCGGCCACTAGTTCTGAGACAAACACATGCCACTGAGAATGCTAAGAGGCGCTGCTTACCTTCACTAGTCTGACAGCAGGTTGTTTTGTCTCTGGTCTTTCTCTCATCTCTCTCTCGCAATGAAATTTCAATTCCATTGATTTGTTCATATAGGAAGTTAACATATATTAGTCATTTCAGGGGATTATTTTAAGGGATTAGTTTGAACAGTGTTTACAACTCTAGATAGCCTTAGCTTGGTAATATATCTAACGTTATTTTATTTTTATACATTGTGTAGTTTGTAAGCCTTATTTGTATAGCCTATCCTGCCTATGGTATAACTATAACTATGCAAACCAACTATTTTAAACGTGTCTTACCTGTCAAGGAGAACATAGTTGCAGCCAGACTTCTCAGGAATGACATTTGTTTGGAACTATTTTGTAAACTGCTGTTACGTTCAGTATGGACATAAATGACATTATCAACATATCCTCAGTGCCTTTGTTCCTTAATGGCTTGCTATTACGTTGCTCTTATATTTTCACTATTATCTTGGTCCTTAACGCAATCGATTCGAAATGAAAAATGTCTCATTACAAGTAACATTTATGGTTAACAATTTAGGTTAACTTGGGGTTAAGGTTTGCGTTAGGTTTAGGATTAAGATTAGGGTTAGGTTACAGTTAAGGCTAGCCACCACAGTACTGAATTTATGGTTAGGATGAAGGTCAAGGGTAAGGTAGCAAAAACAGAAAAACGCCTGTCTAAACAACAGAATTTTGCAACAAAAAAATTTATTGCCTATCGCTGAAATCAAACTCACTGAAAGTCTTTATTTTAATGTATTAATGAATTAATTCATTAGATTTCTGCAATCCTTATCAATTTATGTTTCTTTATCTCTCTCTCTCTCACTCTCTCTCTCTCGTTCTCTCAGGGGCAGACAGCTGGAGGGCTAGTAGCAGAAACGGTGGCCGTGCTGAAGATAACTTGGTTAAAACAGTAATGATGGACAGCCAAAGCCAGCCAATCAGTAGCCACAGTTACGTAGCCACACCCACTCAAAGAGGACCGTTCTCTCCACGAGGGCTATATACATCTGGTATGAGGTGTAAATTAATTATGTAACACGCTATGATAATGTCTAATTATTTTGGGGATTCATGGTGTATCAACGATTGATTTACGACGCACCACCAACTTGTCTTTAGGAAACTATGAATTAGCAAGACAAGTTATCACATAATTCTATTTGAAGGCAGTTCAGTTCTAAAATGACAAGATAGATTAATTTCTCTGAGAAACATTAATTATAAAAATAATGAAGCAATGAAGTGTACAGGATCAATTAATCAACAAAAAATTATGTCAAAGTGTGTATGGGAAGTGACGGTCTATTGGAACATTGATAAAGGAAATACACACAGTCATACAACACTTAAGCAAGGAAGGTATTCTAGTGCTGAGAGAGACTGCATTGAATGCGCTTACGTAATTCTGCTGTAATCTTAGATGAGTCCTTTCATGTGCAGAGGACAAATGTTCAATAGTCCAAGGTTGGTATCAGATCTTTGTCCACTGAGATTGAAGCAAGATCAATGGACACATTTCAATAGTCCAAGGTTTGTAGCAGATTGTTGTTCACTGAGTTTGAGGCAAGATCAATGGACAAAAAGATGCGTTCCAGTTTCCTCTTTCCACCAAGGGGAGGGTGAAAGCAGACACAGAGTTTCCTAGCCTTAATGGCTGAACTGCACAGGGTTCATGCCTTTGAAACTTTAGTTGCAATATGTTAAAAAATCCCCTTTACATTAAGAATGGAGTATTTCTGTTATTGACAGTCAGAGATAATATAGTTAATAATAACTATATCTGCAAAGATATAGTTTAGTCGATAAACACTGAGATTGAGTGTAGGCCCAAGACTACCAATTATTCCAAGAACAACTCCCAATTGTTTCTGGAGATTTGAAGATTGCTTCAAACTTTCCTCATAGGCATTTATCACTGGTCAAGCCACCTGTGGAAGTCACTAGAGAGCCATGAGAAAAGCAAAGCACTGCTGATGTTACCACCATGCCGGTTTGCATCACCCATGGGCAGTGTCCGAAATTAACTTTTTGGCTCATCTGCCAAGGGGACTGGTAGATGAAAAAATCTACCGACCAAGCATATTTTTTACCGGCCAAAATAATAAACTGCCTTTTTATGTCTCACAGAACAACTCATCGCCACAGTCTCGGCATCATACTGTAGCCAGCCTCTTGAAACTCCTTAATCTCCAAACCTCCATTTCTCACAAAACATTATTTTTTTATGTGATTCGGCCCCTCCCTATCTTAATAATATTTTAAAACAATTTCTTGAAATTCTACACATACTCCAAGGATATGTTTGTTATTTTAAACCTAATTTCCTGAAATTCTAAAAAGTGTCCCATGCAGTTGAGAACAATGGCCCTGCAAAGATTGCATACACATTCAGCATTTATGATGTAGCAATAATCCTATATAATTATTGTGGCAACAAAATGTTCTGAGAATAGCCCATCAACAAAATTAAATCATGTTTTGATTGTGTTACATATTTCCATGTCCTATGAAATCATTTACATTTAAGTTATTCAGGATCAAACCCACTTGCCCTTGGTTATCCTACAGGTTGGCTAGAAGAAGGGGTAAAGATGTTACTAATAGGAAAACTAGTAATAAATGACTTGTATTGTAATGTAAAAATATTGAATAAATACCTTATGAAGCCCCTATCTACTAAAGGCTTTCTAACTACCTACACTCATATTAAGAATATATACACCAATCAACCATAACATTATGACCACCTGCCTAATATTGTGTAGGTCCCCCTTTTGCCGCTAAAACAGCCCTGAACCGTCGAGTCATGGACTCCACTAGACCTCTGAAGGTGTGCTGTGGTCTCTGGCACCAAGACGTTAGCAGCAGATCCTTTAAGTCCTATAAGTTGCGAGGTGGGGCCTCCATGGATCGGACCTGTTTGTCCAGCACATCCCACAGATGCTCGATTGGATTGAGATCTGGGGAATTTGGAGGCCAAGTCAACACCTTGAACTTATTGTTGTGTTCCTCAATCCATTCCTGAACCATGGTTGCTTTGTGGCAGGGCGCGTCCTGCTGAAAGAGGCCATGTCATCAGGGAATACCGTTGCCATGAAAGGGGGCACATGGTCTGCAACAATGCTTAGGTAGGTGGTATGTGTCAAAGTAACATTCACATGAATGGCAAGACCCAAGGTTTCCCAGCAGAACATTGCCCAAAGCATCACACTGCCTCCGCCGGCTTGCCTTCTTCCCATAGTGCATCCTTGTGCCATGTGTTCTCCAGGTAAGCGATGCACACGTACCCGGCCATCCACGTGATGTAAAAGGAAACGTGATTCATCAGACCAGGCCACCTTCTTCCATTGCTCCATGGTCCAGTTCTGATGCTCACGTGCCCATTGTAGGCACTTTCGGCAGTGACGGGTCAGCATGGGCACCCTGACTGGTCTGCGGCTACGCAGCTCCATACTCAACAAACTGCGAAGCACTGTGTGTTCTGACATCTTTCTATCAGTACCAGCATTAACTTTTTCAGCAATTTGAGCTACAGTAGCTCGTCTGTTGGATCGGACAACACGGGCCAGCCTTCGCTCCCCACGTGCATCAATGAGCCTTGGCCGCCCACGACCGTGTCGCCAGTTCACTAGTTTTCCTTCCTTGGACCACTTTTTATAGGTACTGACCACTGCAGACCGGGAACACCCCACAAGGGCTGCAGTTGAGGAGATGCTCTGACCCAGTCGTCTAGCCATCACAATTTGGCCCTTGTCAAAGTCGTTCAGATTCTTACGCTTGCCCATTTTTCCTGCTTCTAACACATCAACGTTGAGGACAGAATGTTCACTTGCTGCCTAATATATCCCACCCACTGACAGGTGCCATGATAACAAGATTATCAGTGTTATTCACTTCACATGTCAGTGGTCATAATGTTATGGCTGATCGGTGTACTGTATATGCTCATGGGTCAGGATTTTATTCCTATAATCCCCAAATCAAAACCTTGCACACCTCTGGTTCAGTCCCTGTCTCTCTGTTGGGTCAGTCACTGTCTCACTACTCACTGGGCCACTCTGTCTCTCTGTTGGGTCAGTCACTGTCTCACTACTCTCTGGGCCACTCTGTCTCTCTGTTGGTTCAGTCACTGTCTCACTACTTGCTGTTTAATTATTCACAAAACAAAAACGCAGGCGACAGCATTACCACAGGCTATGGCATTGCTAACTTTAAAGACGTATAGACAACATAGCTTATAGACACGGTAGAGTCTTGAGTCTGGGAGATTTCTCTTGCTTCAAATGACGTACCATTTCACTGTCAGTGCCAAAACGACTATCTTACTATGGTGCAAGAGCCGAAGACCGAGTTTAAGACTGGACTGGCTATCGGACGGCCAACTTCACTCCTTAGTACCGTATTCCTTAAAAAATGCACACAATTTCTCACCAAAATAATGGGTGGATTTCAATTTCATGCAAACATCAGTAATTTCCTCCGAGCCACCATGCCAGATATTTTCATTACTATTTTGATACTATTTTAATAGCCTTCTGAGATTTACTCGCCAAACGGACAATCGACCCGCATTTCGGACCCTGCCCATGGGGATTCCCCAGCCCCCTGTCAGGTAGTGGCACAAGGCTTGAGGTCCTAGGGCAGGAGTCGGGAACCTTTATTGCGGCAGTTTACTATTTATCCATGCCAGTCAACTGAACTGCATGCCAGTTACGGAGTCTAACTGCCTGCCTGGCTAAACTGGACAGAATCGCTGTAAATTTATTGCCATGAAGCCCCACACCAATAGATCTAGGCCTATCTAACTGCATCACGTAAGGGAAGGCTCACGAGGAAAGCTTACATCCACACACTTATCAAGTGCCACACTAAACAGAGATGCATTTTGTACCTCTACAGTTTGTTTGACATGATTGTGTCTATGGCAATCCATCAAGCTTCCAAATGACGTTCTTAAGGAGGAAACCCTCTTTGACATATTCCCTATCATGTTCAGCAATGCACACTGCAACTTTGTACCTCCTCTGCTTTTTTATTTTTCTGCAAGTAGATTCTTGAACACAGCTCTGCTTTCCATACCTGAACAAAGCCCTCATGATTTCATCAGCCCTGTTGTCCTCATCTGCGAAGATTTTGTAATATCTAATTTCAATATGATGCCGTAGTGTCTGAAAAACAACAGTTTCAAAACAGAGAAGACTAACAGCTTGGCACTATAGTAAAGCAAATCTATATTCATTTGCCCAAGTTGCAATAAATGAGCTGATATTTGGCAATGAACTGAATAAAATAATGAACGAAGGCTTGCCAGCTGCTAACAAAGTGAAATCGCCACAGTTCATCGGCCAGTTTTGAATTTAAAAGGGAAGTAGGCAAGTTCATTGGAACCAATTGTTGCAACATCCTTAGATTATCTCAATAAAGGTTGAACCGTAGTGGGAACTACAATCTTGCAGTGAAAATCCTACAATACCAAAGGGATAGTTTGACCTAGATTCATATTTGGGTGAAATAACACTTTCCTTAAGTGGTTCTTGAAGGCCCTTGGAGTCATTTTTTACAAGCCATTATTCATCTCTGTCCCAGCCTGGAATTACCATTATTAGCATTGTCTAAATTCACAAATTGAAACTGTGCGTCCCAAGCAGCAAAAGCTGCATTGGTCCAAAACCAACCCTGAATCACCTCTGAATGGTGGATACCTAACACTATCCCACAAAGTTACATTGAGGAAATCAATGAGGTGTAGCTCCAGTATTGCAAGACCCAAGAAGGGGAATATTCTCCAATCCATCTTCAGATATGGCTGCACACATGGATATGTTTCCGCCACGTTGTCCAGACACATGGGCCGTTGCTCATTGGCCGATGATATTTTGCCAACACTGTGTAAAGTTTTGGCCAGGTAGAAGCCTGCTTTATCAACAAAGATGTACTTGTGATGGTTCACACCAATTCAATTTGTAGTTTTCAACCTGTCCAGGGGCTCATTGATTTGCTCCTCTGCTTTGCTGTCTATCCTGCTCTATGTTAAAAGACATTGCCAGTGTTCAAAAGGTTTATATGGTTATATGGTTACCAGTTGGGGTTAATACTATGGATGGCAATCATGTCCTCTATTTGACAGTGTTGTATTGTACATAGACAGTGCAGTGGTCATTTTTAGCTCACACTAACAACCGCAAGATTGTGGGTTTAAATCCCAGTAAGGTCACTTACAAATCTATGGCCTTAGGGTGGTGAATCTGTACTTTTCAATTAGTACATAGTAGACAAAACTATGTAAATTACATACAGTATATTCACCAAATGTTTGAATGATGATTAGAAACAATGAGCGTAGTGATAGTTAAAGCTATTTTTTTTAAAAGAAAATCTTATCAAAAGGTAAGCATGTACTTTGTATGAACATAATGTATTTCAATGTGAAACACTGAGGTTTGATATTGTTTGTTATACTGAGTCAATGTCAGATGCTTAGAGTTTTGAAAAAAATGCTTTTTATGGATCTGTTGTATTTTTTCATCTGGTGAATTATTACTACGTACTTTTGTAAAAAAATTTAATAATACACACCTCAAAAACGCAAAATTTTTTGATTTTTAAAGTTTTTACCTAATTCCATACTAGGAAATATAGTCTGGCCTCTGTCTCTTTCAGATGGGCACAATCTTTTGGCTCTGTCAATGTGACATGCAGTCTTGAGGACTTCTTTAAAATGTTTTTTTTCCCAAATGTCCCAACATTTTGGTTTTATATCCGAGTGGGGTGGAAAATGTGTCTTTTGTCTCTGCTGTTGGTTAGCAGATGGAGACAGGTAGATGTGTGTTTGGTAAGGTCTGCTGATTTCCAGGCACTTTGCATCTACTAGGGGACTGGTTAGATTTGCTATACAGTGTAGGTGTCTGTCCACTCTAAAACAGCAGAACAAGTAAAAGCTCCTACAGAGGTGACTATTTCTGTCATCTCTCTGTTTGTTTGTTTTTTAAGTTTTGTTATTTTAATGTTTTGATATGTTTACATGTTTTCAGTCTTTTCTTAGCTTAATAACCCAGCATCAACCACCCAAGCTGGTTAATTTAATGAAAACAACCCAACCCAAGTGACTGACAATAACCAATATTTACCTGGCGCAAAGTTGTTTTTGTAATGTGTATAGCAGAATGTCAAGGAGATATGGACAGGATAAATGAGTCAGCCTGCCAACTTCACCTCAATATTCTATAGATTGTATGCTGAAAGTTCAAGCCCAGTTCCTATATGAAGAGTTAAAAATGAAATGTCAAATTGATCCTTCTTTATAAGCTAGGAAATATGGATTTGTTTGTGAGAGTTTTCTGGCAAACTCACTTTTCCTGCTCTGTAATTTGACCCCCTGGAGAAGAGCTCATCTCTGTTTCTCTTCTCTTCCTCATAAATCTGTGTTGTCTTGTCTGTTATTTACTCTCACACACACACAGAACTCAATTTAACTGGCAATTAATGCAGCTCAGATTCCTGCATACGGATATGCCTTCCTGGCACCATCGACGCAGGTTTCCTAAAGAGATTATACTGCACTATCAGTCACGCACACACTCGCGAGTGCACTACATGATTGGGAGCTGGTCCAGGAGTGTGTGTCCTCTCATCACTTTCCTCTCAGGGAGCTCAGAAAACCCTGAGGTAATCTGTTTACCTTGGGACACGGCTAATGCCTCCTGCCGCTAATCAAATCATTACAGTTCCAACTGCTACCCTCTAACCCTGCCTTTCTCTCTTGTCCATCTTCTCACTTTCTCACCTTCTGCCATTTTCTGTATCCCCAATCTGTTTTCTGTAAGTATGTCACGTGTCCCTTTAATTTACTCGGTTTTACAGTGTAACTTTGGACAGCTCTGGGTATTCCGCCTGGTCAAGGATGGCTAGCGAAAGTCTGGTCTTTGCAAACGTTTCCTGTCCTTTGCCTGTTTACCACATAGTCCTTGTGCCTTGTGGTCACATCTGGCGCAGTGAGGGATGCCGTGTGATGCGCAGCGTGCGAAACTCCCACTGGCAGATGAAATGGAGAGACGCAGAGAGTGAATTTGGTGTAAGAGACTTGACACTGCAGCTGAGCCTGGAGAACATCACAGAGCAGCGGGCAGCAGACACACACACACACACACACACACACACACACACACACACACACACACTGTAGGGGCCGGCTGTAATTTACAGTAAGCAGGTGGGGATGGATGTTCAATCTGGTTCAATTTGTTGAGGCTCACTCTGGTGGAGAAAAAAACCCCAGTGATTCTAGAGAGTTCTTTCTGCTCTTTCTCTCATTATCTCGCTGTTTCTCTCAATCCCTTTTGTATTTCGCTCCCGTCTCCACCTCATTCTCATCTACTCTTCATTCTCTGTCCGTGTTTAACAGGTTTCACTGGCGTCTCGGTTCGATCTACTCCGGAGCTCTCCTCCCGCCCTGCCAGTGTGGTCTCCCGGCCCACGTCCTGTTCCGTTTCCCGACCGTTGTCTCAGGCAGCTCGGGCGATCCTGGACATCAGTGCAGTGGACCAGACGGGCTGCGAAGACCCTGACCTGGAGCAGGACATAGACACACGAGCTCTTAGCAGCCTAGCGGAGGAGTTTAGGCTGATGGCACCAGGTACAGTCACCAGCCTGGAGGATAGTAATCATTAGTTAGGACAGTTTTTTCTCATCATTGCCCTTGTCACACCCAGACTCATATATGCTTCCGTAGTAAAGTTTTTGGTGTGTAATTTGATGACATCATGTGTCCAGATTCAGGAGTGCCCCAGGTATTCTCCTCTAATAGGGGCGGAGCTGGAACAGTGGAGCACGTAAGGACGCACGGTTCTGACCGGTGCGTATGATTAATACATGTGTAAAGGTTCAAACTTTGAAATTAAATTTGGATCGATAACATTGAGAAAAATACCCAATCAAAAACAATGTTATTTTAAAGCCATTACACAACCACTTACAGGTCCAGATAATCACCGTCAAAGTAAATCAATGTATTGTAGATATTTTTGGGAAGTTTAAAGGGACATTTCACCATAGCACAACTACCTAATGTACTAATTACTAATGTTAGCAATGATACATTTGTGTCATAAAAACACAAGATCCTCCTCAACACAATCTGAAATGTGCAAATTTTAATCTCGCTGTAGAATTTACTTCCTCTCTATTGGTCTGTTCATAAAAAAAACACAAGTTGCAGAATTCATAGCTAACTTAGAAAAGTGCTCTTTCACGGTTCGTTTGCTTGGTGCCAGTAATGCACCAATAAGTAACTACAGCAGATCTCACAGGTAAACAGCGCATTTGTGTTTATCCCGCTTATATACCATACCAATAAACAATAACATTAACACACATTTACCAGTAGAAAAAACATTTTCCAATAATAATTTCTTTTTGACAACAAATTCATGTTCTCAACCTCCACAAAATCTGGTTGTTCTATGAAGGAAGCCACCTTTTGTACTAAATGTTCAGACAGTAGCCAGAATTACAGCAAAGGAACTAGCCATACCTAAAAAAAATATTTTTATATCCCACAGCAGTTAACACACATTTACTAGTGGAAATAATAATTTATGCTTTCTCAACTTTTCACTTAATCTGGTCATTTGTTCAATGAACGATGCCACCGTTTATTCTACTACATGTTAGACAGAATAACTTCATCCAGACAGAGATCCCTATCAAGCACGATTAGGCCCCAATGCTGTAGTAAACATGCCGTTTTAACGATTGCCATATACAAAATGTGTTTTATGTTATTAATGGTTTAGCACCTAAACCTACAATACACATGTATGCAATTACAGCATGCTTATTGTTGCCATAGACACGAGTATGTATCTGCTCCCCAAGGGAGAGACCGAGTCTGTGTCTCACATTTTTCAGCAGATGAGTCCACGATAATGGAGCTTTATGGGAGAAAGCCCTGTCTCCAACTGTTTGTTTAGAAATTCTAGGTACAGTAAGGAGGCCTGCGTCATGTGAACATAGAGTACATGTAGGTATGTATGTAGACGGCAAAAAAGAACATCCAAGCCTATATACATTTTGCAAGAAGACACATTCAATGTCCCAAAAAACATGTTGGAAAAGGTGTGATGGTCTGATGAGACCATGGTAGAACATTTTTGCCTTAATTTTAACAGATATGTTTGGTGCAAAGCCAACACGGCTCATCATCCAAACTACACAATGCGTAGTGTAAAGAATGGTGGTGGATTCTCTTCAGCAGGGATGGAGTTCTGGTCTGGATAGAGTGAACAATGAATTGTTCAATAATTCTAAATAGTTTGGAACAAACCCTGCTGCACTTTGCCAGGAAGCTGAGAGATCACCTTTCAACACGAAAATATTACAAAGCACAAAGCCAAATCAACCGAGGAACTGCTTGCAAAAAGGAAAATCAATGTCCTGTTATGGCCCAGTGTTTGGACTTCTGTGGATCAACCTAAAGACGGATGTGCACAGGAGGTCCCCTCACGATTTGACTGAGCTTGAACTCCTCTGTGAAGGACAGTGGGATAAAATAACTGAATCCAGGTATGCTAGGTTCATAGAGACCTAGCCAAACAGACCTGTCGCCTCAACAGTTTTTAAAAAATAGATTTTTTATCCATTTCTTTTTCACTTAAACATTGTTGGTTCAAACGATCTTATTGAAAGTGAAAAACAATTTTTCTTGATTTCAGCCTTTACATCAACAAAAGCTGCATTTTCAATAAGGGTGTGTAGACTTCTGGTATACACTGTAAGACCTCCACTGGAACTGACTCCTCTTGATAGATGATGGAACTGTCAACAGCTTCAGGTGTACAAAAACATCTCAGCCGGCCATTCAGATGCAACCAAATGCCTCTAGACCCCCTTGGAATCGCGTTTCCTCCTGAGATAGACAATGACTCCAAAAACACTGCTGTAGCTACCGAGATAGTCACCCGATCTCTATCCAACTCGGTGTGCCTTTCACATGCAGAACACAAGACTGAAGGCAATAAGGTCCGGAAACAAACAGAAATTACAGATGGCTCCAGTACAGGCTTGGCAGAGTATCACCAAGGAAGATAGCCAGCGTCTGTTGATGTCTGTGGGTCGTAGACCTCAGGCAAACATTGCCTGCGAAGGATATGCTACCAAATAATAAACATGTCTATTATACATAATGTGAATACTCTGACTCAGATTTTAAAGCATGGAATCGTTAATAACAGTTGGCTCTTGTTTTATCACAAGTGCATAGGTACAGTTGTCCTACACATTTGGAAAGGCAGCAGTTTGGGCATCGCACAAGGTAAATATAGCGTGTGCTATCACCATAGACGTATTATCCTTAGAAGGACTGGAACTTCTTGAAGGGTTTTGGAACCAGTTGGACTGTACACTCATGGGTACACTAGCAATGGCTGCCTGTCCTGATTTAAATGGGAACAGCCATCTGTGGATTATATTTCAATGGTTGGTTGCTTCTATCAGTTTGCCTCTCTCACGCTTGCTCTCTCTCATCGGCAGTAGTCGCACGTAGAGCTTAGTGTCCTGGACCACATTTAGCTGGACCTGGCTGGCCTAAGCTATAGGCCTATGTGTTATTAAATTGCAGTTGGCTTCATTGTTATCGTTTTCACCTGAAGACGACAAAGAAATTGCAGTTTATACATTTAGAAAAGTTATCAATGTGTACCATCCCCGGTCTCCATGGAGACCTACAGTTTTTAGCGGTAGCTCGTTAAGGGTGGTTCCTCGTAAGCATTCTGCCTGCTGAATCATTAAAACAACACAGGTACATGTGAGGATTAGGGCTATTTTCAGCTTAGGGTTTAGTTTTACGGATAGTTTATTTGATGAAAATGTGTTTCTAGGCGTTGCAAGTATTGGATAAAGGACAAAAAGTGGGAAATAGAGGTGAGAGTGTGCTTTAATAGCCGTTAGCCGGAATAGAATCCACGCTGCAGTGGTATCGGGAAAATGTAAATCTAAAAGGGGATGGTTGCTGTATTTTTTTTTGTTTTTGATAGCATTTCCGAAATGTTCTGTGGGGGATGGGGTCAGAGAGAGGGCTTAGCGTTTGGTTGGCTCATGTTCATCCCTCTCTCTTTGGCCTCTGTTTCCCTCCCTCTTTTTGCTGTAATCCCACTCTTCTTGTCCTGTCTATCTCTTGTTCCGTTGGCCACGTTAAGTGTGTAATGGAACGTCTGCGTGCAGAACGGCTTCAGCATCGGCAACATGTTCAGCATGAGGGCTGCACGCGCCTCTCCGTCCTGTGTGTGTGTGTGTGTGTGTGTGTATGCGTGTGGGGGTGTGTGAGGGGGTGGGTGTGGGCGGGTGTATGTATGAGTTAGTGTCCTGTGTGTGCGCGCGTATGTGAATAGAGGTTGTAATCTGTGCTCCAGGCACTGTGCTTAGTTGAGTGCCGTGGCTTCTACTGAGACGTGTAATAACAGGATTAACACACACTACACTGTGTGCTCCTAAAACAGCGCCTTAAAGCACTTAGCAAAATACACACGTAAAAACACACATTTCTGGACCAATTTACTATCTGACTGAGGACCAGATGTCCTCATGGTAGTAAAACAAGGAAAAGCATAGGCCTTTTGGCCGTTCCTGACTTTGACAAGCTTTATCTGATTTGCGGTTAAGATCAGAATTAAGGTTAGAATTAGGGTTACATTTAGGCATTAAGGATTAGCTTCAGGGTCAGGTTAAGTTTAGACATAGAGTTTAGGTCATTGAAGTTAAGGTTAGGTTTAGAACTAAGAAAAATTGCTGCTTCTTACTTTGTTACTAAAACCTATGTGTGTTTGTGTCACACAGTATATGAACAGGGAATGGAACCAACATTCATTTTCCAGTTATTTTGTTCTGAACAAAACTAGTATTTGTTTTTTGTTCCACTGTTCCGACTAGGATAATAAAGTTCTGAACCGGTTAAAACCCAGAAAAAGTATCATTTTTGTCATTCCTTTTACTTCCTTTTTTATCTGGTGTAATTCTGATGGTCGTTTTATTTAGTTCCATAAATAACGCTGAGGAGGTGAAGGGAAGTGGACATGAAGATTGACTAGCACTGGCCATCGTGAAATTCATGTGTTTTGCATAGTAGTAGGCCTTTAATTACTTCATTGAATTGCATCATTATGTAGTGCCCTCCATAATTATTGGGACAGTGAAGCATTCTTTCTTCCTTTGGCTCTGTACTCCAAAAGGTTGCATATGAAATCAAATAATTATGATGAGGGTGTAGTAATTACCAATTGGAGGTTCGTTCCAGTTTTATGTGAGAAATTTACTTATCCCACTTGGCTATGAACCATGCTTCATTCATTGCAAGATACAAACTTGTGACTTTAAAGGGATGTAGGCTCGGAGGCACATAGGCTACTTCTCATCTCCCATTCCAGGGTAATGTAAAGGACTGAAAGTGTTCCCTAAACTTGATACAAAGTAAGTTTCTCCGTTAATTGAAAAGGTGTCTTCGGCTTTTTTGTATACTCTACAACGGGTGTTGTGTTGAAACAGAACATGGAATTTCATAACTTTTCTTAAACACTTTTTCACCACATCTATCTCATCCATATTTTTAGAAATATAAACACAAAAAAAAGGATGGCCACTTTGACATGCATTTCTCTGGTCCCCATGTTGTCAGACACCAGCAACCGACTCCAAATGCAAAGCCTAGAATCATAAATAGACATTGACAGCTCTCTTTTGCATGCACAAATGATGCAAATTCACACACCTGCCTAATAAGAGACAGATGTGAAACCAATTGTGCAAATACATTTGGTATCCTTAAATAGAGGGACTATGTACAAAATGTGCTGTTATTTGTAAATGGTTCATCAGCTATGGATAAAAATACCCTTAAATTAAAGCTGACAGTATGTGCAGTACCAGTCAAAAGTCTGGACACACTTTTCAAGTGAATGGCTAGGTGTGTCCAAACTTTTCACTGGTTCTGTACTTTAACCCCATTGTGTTTCATTTCAAATCCAGTCCTGTACAGAATCATAACTTCAAAACTTGTGTCACTAGTGTCACTGGCTAAATACATACGGACTGCTCTGTAAATCAGCCCAGTCTGATTGGTGCCTTTGATGCTCCACTATTCCTGATTGGTTGTCTTTGATGTTCCGCCCTCTCTGATTTGCTTCTTTGATGTTGCAGGCTCCGAACCAGCCGGGTTCACTCAGACGATGAGGAGGAGGAGGAGATTCGGAGAGACCAGCAGAGTGTCCTGTCACTTCCATGAAACATCACTCACACACACACACACACACTTCTTAGGTTACTCTCAAACAGGCCTCCCAAAGAATAGCAGTGTGGATCCTGGTCTGTACATTGCACAGTATGGGTGGCTTTTCTGCTGGTTGCAAATGTTTTAGCTTTTTTTCCCTGTTTCAGAGAAGAACAATCAAAAAATTACAGCAGTTGACTGTTACTCAAACCCTGACTTTATCACTTTTTTTAAAATGATATTTTAGAATCATATATAATTGAAATGTTCTAAAGCATCATAACATAACTAATCTGCAGTGCTAATTGGATTTGTCATTTGATGTTTAAACATTTTGTTTCATAATGTTGAATATGGTGATTTGCAGTGCTGTGTTACTGTAATAAAAATTTGAGTTGAGGAAGAGATTGGCGTAGCCAATAGCAGGATTAATTAGCAAGATTCATACTTTCATAGCATACGCATACAGAGGTTGGCATAATCAACCTTCGGTCCCTCATTTTCCCCCCTCGCACAGAACACCTAACAACAGTGCTCCTTCTACCAGAAAACGTGAAACAACAGCCCAGGTAACCCAGCGCTTCACAGTTCTGTTCCTCCATGTAGCCCCAATTCCCCAGCCAAGCCAAACACAGCAGAGCATGTTCACCATATCAAAGCACAGCCAGATGGATAGTAATTGGGATCAAGGGGCTACCAGGCAGGTGGAGAACAGGGGGAAAGGAAAGAGGGATGGGGAAGAGTAGAGGATATAGGTTGAACTTGAAGGAATGGGGGAGAAAAGGGTTCAAAGTCAAACAGGGAGAGAAGTTTGACTTTGAGCCCTCTACTTCTCTTACTCTCTCCTACTCATCTTTCTATCCTTCTCCTACCTCTCTATTTTTGTCTCTCCCTCTATCTACCCCCCTCGCTCTCTCGCTTTTTCCTCCGATTACGGCTTGCTTTCTCCCGCTTGTACACATATAGTACATCAAATTCTCCTCTCTACCCATCTCTATCACATTCTCCTCCATCCCTCTTGCTCTCTCCCTACCTTTTTCATTTACTATATTCCACCCTCCTACCTAGCGCTCTCCCCACACGTACACAGGGCCCCAGTGGCCTAGCGGAGCCACAGAGACCCTTTGACAAATCAATACATCACTGTAATTGATTCTGTCGGGGCACAAAGTGTTTAATGAGAAAACCCTCCCCCTCTCCTTGTGTGTCCGCGCGGTCCGAGTTAATGGTTAACGGCACGGAGGTCTCCACGGAAGTGGCTGCGGGGAGTAGAGGGTTAACGGGAGCCAGTCCCCAGGTGACAGATAGGTCCAGCTGGTTAATTAGGACAGGTGAGGCGGAATGTAAATGTCTGGTCCGGAGAGCGGAAGGCCATCGGTCTTGTAGCCGTGTGTGACGCGCACGCTGATGAGGACTGCTTTCTTGCATCTTGCCTATGTCGTTCCTTCAACCTGATGGTTGGATTTTTTGCAATTACAGTTGGTGCCGACACTGACGTGCACCTGGAGTGGATCTACTGAAAGATAGAGAAGGAATAGTAATGAGAGGGCAAGAGGGAGTTAGAGAGACGGGAGCTGCATGGAAGAGGACGAGCAAGAAAGAGAAGAAATCAACAGAAGAAAAATCACCAAAAGTGAACACCGTGTTTTCTGTTTCTTGATGAGGTGAGGAAGAATTGGGGGGAGATTGGGTAAGAGGGGAGGAATGGAGGAGAGGCTGAGTCTCTATAACTCCAGTGTGGAGCTGATGCTAATGAAGAACACGGGAATAACGGCACATTGCACTTCTCTTCTTTCCTGCCCTCTGTATTCTGACTCTTTGCACCTTCTTTCTTCTGGCCTTAATGAGGAGCACCTGTTTGGGTTCCTTGTTAAGCATTTAATGATCAGGCCCCATTAGAACCACGCCAATCCGCTCTGTGTGTGTTTCCCGCTTTGCTTCCTTAGTGTATGAACGAGTGTGGGGGCTAGTGTGTGTTTGCCTGCGGGTGTGTGTCTACCACCCTCTATTCTCTGTGCAATGTTCTGATCCGGGGTTCCTCTCCTCAGATGATGGGCTTCATTACCTTGGCTGGGGGTGCTGATGATGATAATGAATGGTGGGACAAATACAGAACACGACTCTACGGGTCTTTTTCATCAACCAACCGAGCCAGGAAGACCTGCTGTGATTTCAGATAGCAATCACATTCTCTGTGTCTGTCTCTCTAAACTTTCTCACGTACACTACCGTTCAAAAGTTTGGGGTCACTTAGAAATGTCCTTTTTTTCCATGAAAAGATACATGAAATGAGTTTGAATAGGAAATATAGAAAACGGAATAAGATATATAGTCATTGACAAGGTTAGAAATAATGTTAATTTAAATAATTGTTTCCTTCAGACCTTGCTTTCGTCAAAGAATCCTCCATTTGCAACAATTACAGCATTTGCAGACCTTTGGTATTCTAGTTGTCAATATGTTGAGGTAATCTGAAGAGATTTCACCCCATGCTTCCTGAAGCACCTCCCACAAGTTGGGTTGGCTTGATGGGCACTTCTTACATACCATACGGTCAAGCTGCTCCCACAACAACTCAATAGGGTTGAGATCCCGTGACTGCTGGCCACTCCATTATAGACAGAATATCAGCTGACTGCTGCTTCCCTAAATAGTTCTTGCATAGTTTGGAGCTGTGCTTTGGGTCATTGTCCTGTTGTAAGAGGAAATTTTACCCTGTTCAAATCTCCCACTTTACCACCACCAAAGCACCCCCAGATCATCACATTGCCTCTACCATGCTTGACAGATGGGGTCAAGCACTCCTCCAGCATCTTTCCATTTTGTCTGCATCGCGCGAATGTTCTTTGTGATCCGAACACCTCAAACCTAGATTAGTCTGTCCATAACACTTTTTCCAATCTTCCTCTGTCTACTGTCTATGTTCTTGTGCCCATCTTAAACTTTTCTTTTTATTGGCCAGTCTGAGATATATTTTTTTCTTTGCAAGTCTATCTAGAAGGCCAGCATACCAGAGTTGTTGACGTTGAGACTGGTGTTTTACGGGTACTATTTAATAAAACTGCCAGTTGAGGACCTGTGAGGCATCTGTTTCTCAAACTACACACTTTAATATATTTTTCCTCTTGCTCAGTTGTGCACTGGGGCCTTCCACTCCTCTTTTTATTCTGGTTACAGACAGTTTGTGCTGTTCTGTGAAGGGAGTGGTATGCAATGAGATCTTCAGCTTCTTGGCAATTTCTTGCATGGAATAGCCTTCATTTATCAGAACAAGAATAGACTGATGTGTTTCTGAAGAAAGTTCTTTGTTTCTGGTGATTTTGAACCTTTAATTGAACCCACAATTGCTGATGCTCCAGATACTCAACTAGTCTAAAGAAGGCCAGTTTTATTGCTTCTTTAATCAGCACAACAGGTTTCAGCAGTGCTAACATAATTGCAAAAGTGTTTTCTAATGACCAATTAGCCTTTTAAAATGTCAAAGTTGGACTAGCAAACACAACGTGCCATTGGAACACAGGAGTGATGGTTGCAAATTATGGGCCTCTGTACGCCTATGTAGATATTCCATTTTTTTTCAATCAGCCGTTTCCTGCAACAATAGTCATTTACAACATTAACACTGTATTTCTGGTCAATTTCATGTTATTTTAATGGACCAAAAAATTTATTTTCTTTCGAAAACAAGGACATTTCCAAGTGACCCCAAACTTTTGAACAGTGCATGTGGTCCTGGGTGGCTTCGTTAGTAGAGTGCCGCTTACAACGTCATTGGTTGTGCGTTCGATTTCAGCTGGGGCAATCTGCATATAGTGTATTCACAGGCAACTGTCATTAGGGATTCTGCATGAATGTTATATTTGACAAGTTACCTGTCTTTCCCTCTATAAAATTTTATATTCTCTAGCTGGGTGCATGACTGCTACTGTTGAGTGTTGAATGGCTTGTTTCTTTGTTTGCGTGACTACAACCATTCTCAAATCCTCCTAATTAATGACATTTCTGCTGACATGTCCCAGACTCAGTAGGATATCAAACCCTCTAATGCTAAATTGTGGGTTTTATTTAAGTTTTTTGTTGGCAGGCTTTTAGTCTGATGTTGTTGAATAGTTTGATTAATGCATCCAACCAAACCTTTTGATGATGTGAGTAGCTGAAAACTAATCCCTGACGCACTTCTAGAATTAAAAGCCAGTTTTGAAGGTGTGCTTGTGTTGGTTATTATGCTTTTTCCACTCTAAACAGACAATGTGACAGTGTTATTTTCCCCCCTCCATCTGTCACTCCAAGGTCTCAATCAGCCATAAGGTGATTGCAATCAGATTGAGGGTTTCTGCTGCAGCTGACAGAAATGAACTCAACAAATACATTAAAATAGTCCTATATACCCACCTAAGTTACACAGGTGATATACACTGTGAAAACACCAGAATAGGAGGATTTAACACAAGCTCGGATTACATCCAAATGGTCACAGATTTGAATGATTTACTACTACTGGTGCCCCACCCCTCAGCATGTGGTGGTTATGGCCCCGAAGAGCCGAGGGGGCATCCTTTATTTTTTTGCGTGGAAGGTGGCAACCCTAGATGTATCATCTGCCGGTGACAGCCGGTCAGTGCAGTAGTTGGGCCTCAGTTTGTGTACCAACTGCAACACTGGACCACTTTTGCTATCTGGGTTGCTGTCGAATGTGTAATCATAGTTATCTAGACTAACCAGCTGGCTCATGATTTGTGTTGGCCATCGGCTTGAAACTATCACTTTGTTGTCATTGCTAGCCACTGCCGATTTGACATCCTGGCTGTAACTAATTAGTTAGTTGTATGAGGGATTGTTAGATTAGTCTTTTAATGGTTACTTCTGGTTAGGGCCAACATCTCTTATTTCTCCAAAGCAAGTTGTGTGAATCAGAATCCGTAGTAGGCTAGTTAATGTTCTAGCTATCAATATAGTTATATTTTCCATCAACATGCCATGTCATTGTTTTTGCTGTACAGTATAGCTGGTATAGTATCCAGTTATAGTTATTCCACTGTTGACCTCTATATCGTCATGTTGTGAATCCCATGCTGTCCACTGTCAATATTATTTATTCTTGCCCTGCATGTTAAGAGAGTGAAATATTACTAGCTATATGTTTTATTTATTTGAGCAATATTGGTTGCTTGAAGGCAGCAATACATATACAGAGTTGGGGAGTAACGGATTACAAGTAATCCGTTACATGTAAAGGAAAAACTGTTACTGTAATCCGTTACGTTACCAACAAAAATATTGTAATCGGATTACACATACTTTTGAAAAAATGTATGATTACTTTGGATGACTTCAATTGAAAAAGAATAGGTGCGCAAAATAATTATGACACGTTGTATGTTTGAATTAATTATTTAATGTTATATAAAAACATCGTTATTTGAACCAAAATATGAATTGCGCGCCTCAGTTGTGTGTGTGATCATCATGCGCGCAAAGGTGGACGCGCATAACCAGTTTAGTGACGGAGAATGCGCTAGTTTTAATTTCTCCGATTTTGGTTGATTGGATGGCTGATAAAAACATGGTATATCTTCGATGATATTAGCCGAGTCATATAAAATGTTATTTAGTTATCTACTAGACGCATCTTTCTCAGAACAATGGTGCTATAACCTTTTCAAGTTTCAAGGTTTATTTGTCAAATGCACCGAACAAAACACAGCCAGGACGAGTTGCACCAAAGAACTTTTACAGGAATTGTTTAATAGATTAGGCAACTATTTGTTAGATAGCTGTAACATGGCGCTGCCTTCAAGATAAAACATTATATGGAATTTACCACGACATTTGAGGAGAAAAGGTGTGTTGGGAAGCACTCTGCCAAAGGATGATTATTTGCATTTGACGCTGCCACATCAACTCCGTCCATACAGGTAGGCCACATCTCAGAAAATTGTGTTTATTGGTTATCATTGGCTGCTGACGTCATTAACTTTAAGCTAAGAGTGCAGGTTTATAATCACAGTTTATTTATTTGATTTGCGTTTTGAAAATCCATCACTGGTGGCCCTAATAATCGCAGGTTACATTCGCGCGGGTAAATCTTATTTCGACACGTGGGAAAAACACTCTCGACAATGTCTACTCTCCATTTCATCATGGATATAAGGCCCTCCCCCGTCCTGGTTTCGGCAAATCAGACCATGCGTCGATACTGTTGCTCCCTGCTTACAGGCAGAGGCTAAAACAAGACAAGCCAGTGACGAGGTCCATTCAACGATGGACGGACGAATCGGACGCCGACTTATGTGACTGTTTCCTCACTACCGACTGGGAAATGTTCCGAGAGGCGTCTGGAGGCAATATCAACGAATACACAAGAGTCCGTGACCGGTTTTATTAGCAAATGTATCGACGACGTTGTACCACGTACAACTACAAAATCATTCCCTAATCAAAAACCGTGGGTCAACAGTGGTATCCGTGCCATGGTAAAGGCACGGACTGCAGCATTCAACTCCTGCAGCAAGGACAATTATAAGAAATCCCGGTATGACCTCAGGAAGGCAATAAAAACTGCAAAAAGCCAATTAAGAGTCAAAGTAGAATCTCTCTACCAGGGCTCCAATACCAGGAACATGTGGAGTGGTCTGGGAACCATCACAGACTATAAAGGCTATTCAGGCAGTGTGGGGGACGTGCCGGCTTCTCTCCCAGAGGAACTGAACTCTTTCTATGCTCACTTTGTGAACATGATCCCTGGCATGGACACTAAAATGGACCAGGGCGGCTGTCCTTTACAAATGACCAGGGCAGACGTTTGCAAAGCCCTAAAAAGGATTAACACCCGCAAGGCTCCTGGACCAGACAACATCTCAGGCCGTGGTTCTCAAAGTCTGTGCAGACCAACTGGCTGATGTCTTTACTGATATCTTCAAACTATCGCTACGTCAGTCAGAGGTCCCCACCTGCTTCAAAAAGTCCATCATTGTTTTTGTGCCAAAAAAGCAAAAAGTCCTCTGCATGAATGACTACCGCCCTGTAGCACTCACACGAATCATCATGAAGTGCTTTGAGCGGCTAAATAAAACTCACATCACAGACTCCATGCCTGTATCACTTGACCCGCTCCAGTTTGCCTATAGACATAACAGATCTACAGAGGATGCCATTGCTCTGACCCTCCACTCCGCACTCTCTCATCTGGACAAGAGGAACACATATGTGAGAATGCTGTTCATTGACTACAGCTCAGCCTTCAACACCATTGTGCCCCACAAGCTAGCGGTGAAGCTCCGGGATCTGGGTCTCGACCCCTCTATGTGCAGATGGATCCTGAACTTCCTGACGGGCAGACCCCAGGTGGTGCGGATGGGCAACACCACCTCCTCCTCACTGACTCTCAGTACTGGCTCCCCCCAGAGCTGTGTGCTGAGCCCGCTCCTGTACTCCCTCTTCACCCACGACTGCCTGGCAACCCACGTCTCCAACACCATCGTTAAGTTTGCTGATGACACCACCATCATAGGCCTGATCTCTGACAACGACGAGTCAGCTTATAGAGACAAAGTAAGGTCACTGACTTCGTGGTGTCAGGAAAACAACCTCCAGCTCAATATCAGCAAAACAAAGAAGATGATTGTTGATCACAGGAAGCAGCGGCGGGGAGACCACACACCCATACACATCAATGGGTCTGCAGTAGAGAGAGTTCACAACATCCGGTTCCTTGGTGTCAATTTCAGCGATGACTTGACCTGGTCTCATCACTCTAACATCTTGGTGAAGGAGGCCAGAAAACGGCTCTTCTTCCTACGCCGATTAAGGAGATTTGGCATGGATTCCAGGATACCCACCAACTTCTAAAGATGCACTATCGAGAGTATCCTGTCCGGCTGTGTCACCGCCTGGTATGGCAGCTGCACCGCCCTCGACCGTAAAGCACTTCAGAGGGTGATTAAAGCAGCAGAGCACATCACAAGGTCTGACCTGCCATCCCTGCAGGATCGCTACACAGAGAGGTGTAGGAGGAGGAGCAAACGAATCATTACAGATCCCAGCCACCCATGCCATGGACTGTTTACCAAGCTGCCGTCAGGCAGATGGTACAGGAGTATTCCGTCCAAAACTAACAGGCTACGGGACAGTTTCTTTCGTCAGGCCGTAAGGCTGCTCAATTCAGGAACCCCTCTTCCCTTCCATCCATAGTCCCATGCACACCTGTCACTTTATATCATGCTCATCTGCCAATCATATCATGCACACCTGTCACTTTTACATTGCACTACGGTTGTACAGTTGTATAGTTATTATTACTGATAGTTCGTGTTTTTTGTATAGTGTTATTATTGATAGTTTGTGTCATCTTCTTATTTTTATATTATAATTACTGTTACTTTTTTAATTTTTAACTGAACTGTCGGGAGTAGGAAAACAAAGCATTCCATTGCCATAACTTGTTATTGCAAATGACAAATAAACCTTTTGAACTTCTATGCAGGTGTTCACGATTGCAAATGTGCATTCACGTGCCGGGGGTTTCTGCAACATTTTGACAATGTTGGTTGTGGAGCAACATCAGACTACTGTATTGATGTAAGCTCGAAAAGCTACGGGTATCTTGATTTTTATATACAACAATGTCAATACCCTTTTTGAGAAATTGCCATTTATTTTTCAACAATGTTTTGAAGCAATTAGAACCATGAATAAAACAAATAACAGAAAAGGTTAACACATCCATTGACTTTGGGTTTTGTTCAGATAAACAGCCAGATTCTGGAAGATCGAGGGTTATTGGATTAATTGGAACGACTGAATATCTGACAGACCTTTAGCTTGTAATGTAGAGATGTAGCCCAATCATATTAAAGTAGAAAGCAATGGTTTAGAAACCCTTTCCAAAGGCGCTGTACAAAACCCATAAGTTAAAATGCAAATTCCGATTTTGGCCAGCTATGTAAACTCTAACACTGACTGATCCGGCAAAGGGTGTTCAACTGGTTATAGGCTATTCCTATTTGTTTTCTAATGCCTTTTAATATGAAAGTAATCTAAAAGTAATTCAAAGTAATCAGATCTGATTTTGAGTAATCTAAAAGTTACATTACTGATTACAAATGTGGACAGGTAACTTGTAACTGTAACAGATTACATTTAAAAAGTTACCTACCCAACCCTGTGGACAGGTAACTTGTAACTGTAACAAATTACATTTAAAAAGAAACCTACCCAACCCTGAGTAGCCTACATGAAGAAGTCTATTTTGTAGAAAAATGACAAATGTCATTTGTCAATTGCATTGATGAAAAACAGTAAGGTGTAATACATTTGCTGAATTGATAATTGGTGATTGTTGGTATTTAGTTTTGTGAATACTTATTTAGCCTAATACATTTGTCGAATCTTACTCTTCAGTAAAATAAGCAGAGAAAATTCAAAGCGATGTTGAAGTGTATGAATGTATGCTTGTTATGTTTAGATAACAAAAGAATATCCGTACACAGGAAGTCACATTCATTCAAAGGACGACAGTAATTAGCCAATGGGCTTACAGTACTGGGATGTGTATTTCAGGTTGGGATGTCTACAAGTAGAGGTATGACCATGAGTTTCTTTGAGATTGAGTTGAGATTGAGTTTGTAAGACGAAGTATGAAGACCGAGTCTGTAACATCATGAACAATAGACTATCAAATGCTGCAATAAATATTTGAATTACTCTGTCCCTTGAAGACTGGGTACACGGTCATTATTTCAACCACTATACAAAACGGCTGATTTCTAACAGGGAGATGACAGGATGTGTATGCAATTTAGTTTTTCTCTCCTAATAAAAACAGTGACGGTGTAATAAGTTTGAATTGGTGATTGCTAAAGAAGATGTCTGGTATTTCGTTCATTGAATAATTATTTAGAATTACATTTTAGATTTACATTTGATGAATTAGCCTACACAAGAATGCTGAATCTCCTATTGAAAAACGGTAAAATGTGATACATACGTTGAATTGTCAAGTAGCCTATATCATTTGTATTTTGTTTCAATAATAGCCTAATTAAATTGTTGAATGGTCATGGAAATCTTGTATTTCATTTGTAAGTTCATTAAAATTCAACCAAGACTATCATTCATCTGGGAGTATCACGCATTCATCCATTGACGTCATGCATTCAGTGAGGGGTGATTAGCGCATGGGTACCATTTGGGTACCAATGCTAAGTGCTGTGGGCTATTGGCGATTAAATCGGAAAACAGGGTAAAAAAACAGGTAAATAGTCTCTAAATAGTTTTCTGTTTGTGAGTTTAGAATTCTGACAACAGAACAATGTAATATACACCTATTTAGGAAAAGCAATGGGAGGAGGGTGTAGCTTTCCAAAGTTGTTTTCAATACAAACTCAAACGCCAATTCCCGTAGGCATTTGGCTGTCCTAGTGTTAATACATTCTATCTGTATATCCTGGGCCTTTGGTAGTTTTTTTTTTCTCTAAGCAAGATAATCATACAAGTTATCATTACTGTGATGTTCCTTTTCACTAACTGTAGTCGGTTCACTATCTGAGCCAGTGGTGAATGGGTTACAATTGTATTGCTATCCGATTTCCCACGTCAAACATATAGGAAAAGCATACTGATTTTTAATACCATTTGCCAAAGAATTTAAGGCATTGATGAAGAGAAGCTTGTTAATGTTACCCTAATGGGAGGTGCACAAACTTGTGACCAATCAGTATGGGAATTTTTTTCATTGTGAAGACATACATTCTTGTAGGTGAGACAGGGAACGGACACAGTACCAGTGTTCGGGGCACGGGGGACATTTATTAACCAAAAAGCAGAAGAAGTTAAAGCAAAACAAGAAATAAAAGAAAAGCGCGGGGACCAGCATCATGCTCTTCAGTCTTCCAATCTCTGTTGCTGCCCGGTGCTGCTTTACTAGGGGACCTTTTTGCCACCCCCGATGAGGCCTTATTAGGGGCTGGTGTGCCTCGTCCAAGGGTGGCAGCCGAGCTGCGCTCATTCCATTTGGTTCTCCCTGGGGCGTTGGCCCAACACTGATACAAGATTGGGCACTTTATTCCACATCACCTTGAGAAGTCACTTTATAATGGTAATCCCGTTACACTAAATAAAAATGTTTGCAAACAAATGAAAAGGTACACTTCGAAAGTATTAGTTCCTTTCAAAATGTAACCAACATATCCATGTTGTGCCTACAGTGGATATAAAAAGTCTACACACCCCTGTTAAAATGCCAGGTTTTTGTAATGTAAAAGAATGAAACAAAAATAAATCATGTCAGAACTTTTTTCACTTTTAATGTGACCTATAATGTGAACAATTCAATTGAAAAACAAAATCTTCGAGGGGGAAAAATGAAAAATAAAAACCTTACAATAAACTGGTTGCATAAGTGTGCACACCCTCTTATGACTGGGAATGTGGCTGTGTTCAGAATTAACCAATCACATTCAAACTCATGTTAAATAGAAGTCATTACACACCTGCCATCATTTAAAGTGACTCTGATTAATCACAAATAAAGTACAGCTGTTCTAGTAGGATTTTCCTGACATTTTCTTAGTTGCATCTCAGAGCAAAAGCCATGGTCCGCAGAGAGCTTTCAAAGCATCAGAGGGATCTCACTGTTGAAAGATATCAGTCAGGAGAAGGGTACAAAAGAATTTCCAAAGCATTAGATATACCATGGAACACAGTGAAGACAGTCATCATCAAGTGGAGAAAATATGGCACAACAGAGACATTACCAAGAACTGGACGTCCCTCCAAAATTGATGAAAAGACGAGAAGAAAGCTGGTCAGGGTGGCTTCCAAGAGGCCTACAGCAACATTAAAGGAACTGCAGGAATTTCTGTCAAGTACTGGCTGTGTGCTACATGTGACAACAATCTCCCGTATTCTTCATACGAACGGGCTATGGGGTAGGGTGGCAAGACAGAAGCCTTTTCTTCCAAAGAAAAACATCCTAGCCCAGCTGAAATTTGGAAAAACAAACATCATGTCCCCCAAAAGCACGTGGGAAAATGTGTTATGGTCTGATGAAACCAAGGTTGAACTTTTTGGCCATAATTCCAAAAGGTATGTTTGGCGCAAAAACAACACTGCACATCACCCAAAGAACACCATAT
>JACXGI010007596.1:0-12195 GCA_016801175.1 Esox masquinongy
GTTTGGTTGGGGCCCTAGTTCATCTCTCTGGAGGTATGAGGGGGTTTGGTTGGGGCCCTTGTTCATCTCCCTGGAGGTATGAGGGGGTTTGGTTGGGGCCCTAGTTCATCTCTCTGGAGGTATGAGGGGGTTTGGTTGGGGCCCTAGTTCATCTCTCTGGAGGTATGAGGGGGTTTGGTTGGGGCCCTAGTTCATCTCTCTGGAGGTATGAGGGGGTGCCGTTAGGGTCCTGAAACATCTTCCAGTGTAAATATTCCTGATGGTTGAATGTTTGTTAGTTTGTCATCTTGTTACATCTGTTGCCTCCACAGAAAGAGTATGACAAGACCAAGAGCCAGCGAGACCAAGAAGAGAAACTCATAGTATCTGCCTGGTACAACATGGTAAATATCCTTACTCTAACCCCTGTAAGCGTGATGAGTAGCGTTGCATTTTTCTCATCTGTAAACTGTCACTGCCACTAGAGGGAGCTGTTGACTTTCTCATGAGACTTGACCTGAAATATCATATTATAAACTGTCCAATATTTTTTTTCTTCCAGTTGATCTTTTGACATCAGATCTATATCAGAGTTGATTTGATTGTTAAATAGAATACTAATTACATGGGTAGGGTCAGATTTTGTCTCCCTGTGTAAACAGTTATAATGTCTTGTTGGCCTGCTGGTTTTTGATGGTCCCTGTCTCCTTCCAGGGCATGGCCCTACAGAAGAAGGCAGCAGAGGAACGCCTGGCCGGCACCGGTTCTGGACAGTCCTTCTTGGCCCGCCAGAGACAGGCCACCAGCACGCGCCGCTCATACCCTGGACACGTCCAGCCAGCCACCGCTAGGTAGACATGGCACCATGACCCCTACCTGACCCTTCACCCAGACCTTTGTCCCAGAGGGTCCGGTATTGCTATGGCCAGGTAGTCAAGGCACCATGACCCCAATCTGACCCCTCAACCCTGACCCTCCGGGTGTCCAACACACCGACAGAAAGACAGAAGCTCACAGTTCATTGGCCGTCGGCTTGGCCATGAGTCCAGACACTGAAGTGATTGGATAAACCTTGTTCTAATGTCCTTCAGTCCAGCACTCTGTTTGAAACTGAGTCTACCTGGAGAATATACAGTATATAATAATTATGCACATTTCTGTAAACCTTGCTGTTATATTTCATCTTCTGTTAGGTGTCATTTTGTCTAATAATGGTTAGTTTCTATGTAAAAAAAAAAAAAAAGCAGTTTGTGAGTAAGGAGGCTTTTTCCGCACACAGTGAAGTTTCACCTTCATGGAGAAAACAGAGACTTGAGCGCTACTTGAATCTAGCTTGGCTGACCCATGTGACTGACAGCTGGGAGAGCTGTGACCCACTGGCCTGGACAGGAGCCTTTCGCAACCGGGGAATTCACTCAGAGAATGTGCAAGCATTTTGATTGGTTTATATTTACCTGCTATTTGCATGCACAGCGCCCCGAGCTTCCTACCTCTGTGCTTTGCTAAAACACAGATCATGATTCGTTCAGTTTGAAATGAAGATGTCCAATCATTGGACGAGTCGGGTGTCAGCCAGGCTAGCTTGAATGACAACAAGTCTAGGAAGCGCAGAACCTCTATTGCAGCAAGTAAAGTGATGTGGTGAACAGCGACTTAGTGGCCCAGTACTTAGCATGTGTTCCGTGGCGCTGTTCTGTTTGTCTGTTTTGTTGGTCTGTTTTAGCCAGTCTGTTCTGGCCTGTCCAGGGATGTTTGTAAGGGTAAGTTGAGTAGAGACTCACGTAGACTGTGGAATAGGCCGTTTCAGTCGGGTTAGCAGCAGAAGGTTTTCTCGCAGTGTTCAGGATGTTGTAGTCTTTTGTCACAGTTGGTGTCCATATTTATGGAGTGTTGTCCAATAGATTGATTTGATTGATTGACCCTCCTGAAACAAGCCGAGCGCCTCTATAGGCCTTTCGTCAGCCAGCAGTCCTTGTTGAGTATTGATCCAGTGATTACTGGTCCAGCATCTCCACATGTCATCATGTGTAGTTTTGGGGAATTCCAAACTGTTCTCCTTCCTCTATGACCTGTGTGAGAAGAGAACACAAGTTAACAAACATACCAGTGTTTTTGTGCCAATACACACATACATACAGACACACATACAGACACATGCAGACACACAGGGAACACCAGAAGGATCATGATACATCCATGGACCTGCAATACAAACCCATGTCCAGGTAGGAGAATCACTGCCTCCGACCAGCTAATGGCTTGGAACGTCTACATCTTCAGATTTAGTTTGGGGGGGGGGCATTTCAGTCTGATATCTGGTTACTGTCATTCACTGCTACTGCCTTATGTCTTTGAGACACCCAGGGACACGGTCTCATATCACACTTGAAGGTTGCAGTTAAAATCTGAGCTTTTGTTACTCTTTTCAAAAGTTATACCTGAGAATTTTTCCTACTGGATAGTATCTATGTTTTGCACAGAAGTACAATACATAGAATTGGAATTTCTGTTCAGCGAATCATCCTTTTTGTTTCTGCGTCTGTGCACTTCCAGTAGCTGAAATACCAATATATAACCCCTTAAAAAATGTAATCTAGTGGTTGAGTACAACTGTTTTCATACAATCTGAATATCAGTTGATGTCAGTCACTGACCTCCTTTTACAAAGTGTTATGTACAACAGTATGTGGACACCTACTCTTCAAACATCTTCAAAATCATGGCCATTAATATGAAGTCCCCCTTTTCCAATTGTAGCAGCCTCCACTCTTCTGAGAAGGCCTCCACTGGATGCTGTTTTATGGGGTTCAGGTCAGGGCTCCATGCAGGCCAGTCCGGTTCTTCCACAGCGGTCTTGACAAAAAACCTTTTCTGTATGTGCATAGGGGCATCGTGCTAAAAATGGGAATGGGACAAAACTGTTGCCTCGAAGTTAGAAGCACAGAATGGTCTAGATGTCATTTTATACAGCATTTCCCAACGCCAACCACTATTCCTCCACCAACATCAACAGTTGGCAGAGGCTTGTAGCGTTCTCCTGGCAACCGCTAACCCCAGATTTGTCTGTTGGACTGCCAGATAATGAAGCGTGCTTCATCATTCCGGAGAACTCCTTTCCACTGCCAGTCCAATGGCTCTACCCCACTCAAGCCAACACAGGGCGGTGTGCATTGCACAGGGCGATCGCAGGCGTGCAGCGACTCGGACAGCGACTCGGACAGTGACTCGCACAAACCATTTCAACGAAGCTCCACATGAAATCGTTCTTCTGCTGACATTGCTTTCAGAGGCTTTTTGAAAATTGTGTGTTGCCAGCGAGGACAGACGTGTTTTACACCCTTCAGCACTCGGCGGTCCCATTCTGTGATCTTGTGCGGCCCTCTACTCCACAACTGAGCTTTCGTGGCTCTGAGACGTTTCAACTTCACAGGAGCAGCACTTCTAGTTGACCGGAGCTGCTCTAGCAGGGAAGAAATGTTACAAACTGACTTGTTGAAAAGGTGGCATCCTATGATGGAGCCATGTTGAAAGTCACTGAGCTCTTCAGTACAGTGCCATTCTCTGTGGAGATTGCATGTCTGTGTGCTCGATTTAATTCACCTGTCAGCCCTGGGTGTGGCTGAAATAGCTGAATCCACTCATTTGAAGGGGTGTCCACATACTTCTGTCTGTATAGTGAATGGGTAACATCAGGGTAACATGTTTCAAACTTGTGACTGTTAAGAGCAAAAATAACTTTTTTTTTTTTCATTACTCTTTCTGATTAGACAGCGCATGTGTGTATGTGTGAATCTTTTGTTAACAACTCTACAACCCCATGACTTGGCTTGAACCCATCTTTTTTACTTTGCTAGTTAATTTATCCTAAGAGTTTTCAAACCGAGGTCAATGGACACTCCGGGGTATGCAGAAAACCACCAGGATGTTCTAGGAAAACATTGGAGAATTACTGTTTTGAGTTTATTTTTTATTTTTTGCCTTGTTTTTTAACTGTATCGAACAGTGGATTTATTAATGGCCTGTAGTTATTTTCCAAATTCCTTTCATCGTTGTCGTCCCGGCAATCATATTTTCCTATCCAGTAATGTAATTTATGTTCAGATTAAATGAGATCAGGCCGCTGTTTGTCTTTCCTACTGTTGATGGGTGCTGCGCTAGTTTGTTGCACTGGTTCTGTTTAATCCGATACCAGTAATGGTTTTTATACAGCAAAATATGTTGGTTTTAACTTTTTCATGAAACGCATTCCAGTAGATAAACAATCAAATTTTCAGCTGCTTGGGCTTTGTAATTACTCCTTATCTTGTCTAATGCTTATCTGGTCCTACAAGACTAATCTATAATCACAACCCAGAGTTTAATTTCACTAACCCAGCCTACTAGTGCCATTTGCTTCCTCCAGGTCTCTGTCCTGCCTCTCACTGGTTTGTCGTGTGTCCTCTCTCTCTCCCTCTTCTCCCTTTCAACAGGGATGTAATTGAATGACCAGCAGGCAGGTGCATGGTGGGACGTTTGTTGATTTGCATGGCTTTATGTTGAGCTGGGCGAGCCTGCAAATAACCCGTCATCAACCCTCACGGCGCGGCGAGCAGCCGGGTCCTGATCATATCCAGGGCAGCGGGAGGTGTGGTCTCCCACGTGGTACGCCCCTCTAGGGCCTCCCTAGCCCTGTTACCCCCCCCCCCCCCCGCCATGTTTAATGTTGAACCCCGCCCCCTCATCTTTAACATCCTAACCTGCTTGCTAAGTGTGCTTCTAACCCTTCGTTGTGACGCTGCCATGCTTGGACTCAGTGACCTGTTGTGGAGTTAAGGGGCTGACAGTGTCTATCCACCAAGTGACTCACTATGGCTCAACACAAAGGACCCAAATAAGGTGATTTGGGGCAGTTCTGGACTGGTTCTGACCATCCTCTTGGTTGCTGTTTGTCTGCATGCATTTCTGCCCAAAATGAGTCAGTTGTTTGTATTGAACTTGTGCTCTCTGTGCAGACCACGGCTTCATTTGCATAGGGTGTCTGATTGGTTCTCCTGGCCTATCAGCATAATTGATTTGCTCTTAGTGGGATACACGCAAACGATGCGGGGGAATTTAGCAAATGTGGCACTAGTGGGGTTTTCATCGATCTGTGATGTTCCAGTGTGGATTTCTACAGCCAAACAAAATAATACTACACCATTTTATAGAATGAGGCAAAACCACCATCTCTTGGTCACAGAGAACCACCTCTTTGAAGGGAAAGTTTTAGTGAGTCAATGAGCAAGCTAGAGTCGCATCTGTGTTGATCACAGGAGGTTTAACAGAGAGATTTCTGTTGCCGGTCACATGAAATGGTGCCAGTTTTGTTGTTACTAAGAATGATCGCATTTTAAAACTTACATAACTTTTAAATCTTACAGTTAATCTGTAATATTTTCATTGTTACTGTTAATTGTTTTCCCCCATATTTGTTTAATAGGAAAGAAATCATCAATTTTATTTAATATTCTATAATTTGATAATATTTGTGTCCCTGTGTGAGAATATTACTTATAATTTATTTATTTTTCCAGAAAGCTATGCAGCATCACTAGATATTGCTTGTGATCTCATTAAAAATTGTTTTCCTTTTGGTATTTTAGTTTAGGCGGGAGTCTAAATACTAAGTGGTTCAAAGTTTTATGTCCAAGGAAACGTGATTTTTTTTTTTTTTGCATTTTCTGTGAGGTCCTTCTGCCCTGACTGGGCAAACAGTGGGAATGTTTGTTCTCTGAATGAGCTGTCAGTGGTGGGAAGATTTTAGTGCAAGAAGATTATGGAAGTGTTATTGTGACAGCATGTTTTTCTGTGGACGTTTCCAATGACTATGATCAAGCAACTAGCAATACACGGCAATGTACTGTAATATAAACCTAGTTACCGTAAATTGAGTCCTCACTATTTTGTGTTTATCTTCTGTCTCAAGGCTTTTTGTTCTCTGTGGCAAGACCGCATCTGCCCTGGACTGATGAGGCAAATGCATGAGTTAATATTTCATATTTATTTTATATCTGATCCTCTAATCATGTGTATAGATCTTTTTCAGTTTGACTGTATGTTTTATTTTTTATGAGGACATAACCTCTGGCTTTTTGTTATGGAGTGCTTTCCTTGTTTTGTGACCTTATTTTATAACCCCAAGCAGAACGATGTTACGCTTAGTCTCTCAAATGACGAAGCAACAGAAACGCTGCAGGCTTCTATGTAGCCATGCCTTTAAGAATTAGATATTTTATGTTTTAATTGGGTGACAAGTCTTTAAACTTTGTAGAAATTGTAGCCTGTTGGCCCAGACAGCATTTCAGAAAACCACTGCAGAGGGGGAAGACATAGGGAGACAGCCATGTACAGAGTTCTGGTCATTCTTTGAAATCCCATCTAGTCCCAGTCAGTTTTGCAAGAGAGACCTGGCCCAGAAAGACAGTAATCAGTACGGAGTTAAAAGGTTTCTTACACGCATCACAATGGACACAGCAGGTGCTTCGTTTGTCCTGCAGGACGTTGCCAGTTTTCCTTAAGAACTGGACCCTGGCTTTGCACCACTGGACAGACAGCAAGTCATTGGTTTTTTCCCACAGTCATGATCACGTTAAAGTGCTTTTACTTCCACCGTTGGTGTAAAAGAATTTTGAGGACGAGAGGGGAGCTTAAGGGCAGTAGCATTGTTGACATTGTTGTTTTGACTTCAGATGTATGATTTGTCCATATTAATATACAGCTAATGAACTTTGTTTGACATGTACGCCTTGTGTATAAGACCATTCTTCTAATGTGACTGGTCACCGGGGTAACAGGGTTGTGGTCTGTTAACTGAAGCTTTTATTGTGTCCTAAATAATACCATATTTTCTTTGTAGTACATTACTTTTCACCAAAGCCAAACAAACCCTGGTCAAAAGTAGTGCACTATATATATATATATATTATTATTATAGAATATGCTGTGATTTGAAATGCAACCCTAGCATCAGAACCAGTTACCATTTATCATGAAAACATTACGGCAACACTTTACCCTGACGTTATAATGCTTCATAACTTGTTATAGCCTGTGAGATTTAAAACTTTGCTGATACTAAGTTGGATAATACTGTATGTCTGTCAGCTATCTCAAAATGGCATATGTTTTTCCCATGATCATCATGTGAGAATAATAGGATGTAATTGAAAAAGGTTTGTGTTTACAGCAGGTTACTACGCGTTATAACTGCATCCTAATACATTAACTGCAGGCTTTGAGTTTAGTTACCAAGGTTACAAATATTTTTTTCACTACCGTCCATAACAGTGGATCAGTCCCGACCTGTTTTAGTCTCCTGCTAGGTCAAAAGGTGTTTTGTCTGTCTTGCTAAGGTACCTGGTACTGGGCTAGTATGACATTAGCCTGGTTCAATTTGTGATGTCTTGAAAAGGGATCTGGTAGCAGGCAACAGTCCTGCACAGGACATTAAACCTGCTTGAACCAGACTGAGTGCAGTATTCAGTGGAATGCAACCAAAGCATTTCACTCGGCCGTTAGAAGTCTAGTAGTGGATAAGACGTTTAAAAAATATATAAACAGATGCTTTTCAGTTTATTCATCACCAGGTTTTATGGTTGCAGTCTTTTTTTATCCATAGGAAGAATACCTTTTTTTTCCATTAAAAGAAGTAGCAGAACAGCCCTTCCAGTTGCCAAGTTTTCTATTGATGCTTGTATACAATATGTACATAATACCTGTGAGGGGAAGAGATGCTGTGAGATAGTAATTTGAGGGATAAAACATGATTCACTTAGATGGCTTTTCATTATCTGTTCATTTACACACATGGCGATACTAATGCGCTTCCTCTGCTACAACAGTGTACAGTTGGTAATCAAGTTGTAAATAAAGCTTGTACGAAACTCAAATCTTTCAATTTTATGTTTGCGTGAGTCGAGTTTGGTTTATCTGCATGCCGACAAATTCAAACACATTGAACAAACCGTCCTGTGCATTGCTCTGTGTCTCACACAAACACATTTTCAACACTGTCGATGGACTTCCATGAACTCTGAATGATCTAGAAACATCGAGTTGACCTCTCATCTCCGCGGGGGGTTCTGTCATCATGGAGGGAGAGTGGTGGTAAAACTGCTAATACAGGTTTTCTGAATGTAGTGCATTTTCTCAAAACTGTAAACGCACTTCTCGAAACTCACACCATATTGAGCCAACCCCAGACTTCTCAGAAAATATTAAACATTATACTCAAAACCATATCTGTTATAAATAAGCCACACAAAGGCATCCAATACAACCACACTGCACACAGGTGAGAGGAATCAAAGCACTATAAAAAAAATATTAATAACCATGAGGAATTTCGTCCATGAATATTTGAACGTTGCCTTATATTATAAGCTGTAAATTAAGTCTACAGAGTATTCTGACCTACAGAATGCACAAAAAATATAAATCATTGATATGGTTTTGCATCGTTATTCACCAACACTTAGGTCAAAAACACGAGGAAGAAAGTGTTACACAGGTAAGGGGTTATATAGACATTACAATACACTTTTATTCTGGCCCAGCCTCAGCATCCAGTATCTGACCTTGGCCAGAGATGTTTAACTACATCTAAGACAACATTTGGGACTTTTCTGTTTTCCTTGAAAAGTCCCATCGTCTTGAATTGTTGTTTTTGACTGGATTTCTGGAAACGTATAACCCCACGTTGGCTAGTTGTTGGGCCTCAGAAATCATCGATAGTCTGCTGCTATCAACTGGTGTCACTCAATTCTACAAAAACAAGAAGCCTTTGATTTTTTAGATTATTAATACGTCTGAAGCAGATCGGCACGCATCTCCCATGCGTTCGGTATCGGTTCATTTCTATCACGCGATCAATCAATATCAGCTCCACCCGCTCAAAACGAATTTCCGCGGCCATTGTCTCAACATTATGTATTTTTTCTGTACTGCGTGTGATAGTGCATACAACCCAGTAGTCGGACACGTTTACAGTAAGTTACCTATTTTCATTTCTGCAACAGTGAAACGGCTCGTTCTCCCAGACCAGCTTTGCTTATTGTCAAACCATCTACAAGAACACGATAAAAAAGAGAGGACCTTCCCCTGTTCCTCAATTTTTTAATGGACCACCCAAGAACTGTCTGGTTATTTGTTGCATTAGTCAACTGTTGATACCGTCGCAATGTTATGCAGGTCAGCAGTTACGTTTTTAAGATGTACAACTTTTAAAATACCAAGACCGTCATTATGTGGTGAGTTTTCTCTATTTCATACGCTCTGTGTCCGGAAAACGTTTTTGCCGACATGCAGAACATTTTTTGGACTGTATCAACAGTGGACTCACGAAACAAATACCAAAAGATCATTTTTGAGTGGTATTTTCCCTTACAACGTTGTAATTCTCACGGACCTAAGCCGAGAGTTAAAAGCGTCATCTGGTTCTCATCTTGATAAGGAACATACTTCCAGTGTTCCTGGAGGTTTCTTCTTACTAGTATAATACAAGCATAACAGCCTGCTTGATGTCCCTGTCCTGACAGAGGCCGTGTCTCAAACGGCTCCCTATTTCCATTGCAGTGTAGTACACTACTTTCAACTAGAGTCAAAGTAGTGCACTAGATCTGGCTGAGGGCCATTTAAACATGGCTTCTAAGGGAGGTTGTTCAGGGAGGAGTGGGGATGAATGCCTTCACCACAGGTTCCCGAGGAGAGAGGTTGGAGTCTACAGTACACACTGTTAGACAGGCAGTCCTTTGTATATACAACACCAGGAGACTGGCCTGTATAAACATAGCCCTGCAGAATAATTGTCTCTTGGTGAAGATGAGAAAAAAAAAGCTATGAAATAAATTCATTTATCACCTTGATTTTACCCTCAAAACACAAGAAATAGAACCTTTGAAGTGCAATTGTTTAAAGACAAAAAAACAACTTTAGAAATGTGTTGGCTGAGTAAAGTTCCTAAGCATTGCCACCGCAAGACATTAAATACTAAATGCATGGCCACTGATTTAGAATTTTTGAAGTTTATCTTAATCTTTAGGAACAAAGTGGTCATCCAGTAGTTCCTGTCAAAGTTGGTGTATGAATGAATTGACATGTCAAACCACTTATTTATCCATCAACATGGGGAAGGTCATACAAATGACAATAAAACAAAAAGGTTGTCGATCTTCATGAAAATAGTTAAAATAAACAGAGATAGAAGCACAGAGACAGACACATCTTTACATGACAAGCTGTTGCAGAATTGTCATGTTGTTGTTCTGACAGACTGTTGTGACTGAGGTGAAATAAATACTTCTTTGTCCAGCATAAGAACAAATTGTCCAGACAAATGTGACATAACGTTACCAACTTTCAATCTAGTTTCAGCCATGTAAGAGCGGTTTAGAGTGTTTTTTAAACCCTACATCATACTAAAAGATACCATAGTTGGGATTGAATCTGCTCTTCGGGCCTTTCCCATCACTTTATAAATATTGAGTTCATTCCTCACACACAGCGTTGATACATCTTCACAGCTGGATCCATAGACATGCTTAATGCCTCTGTCATCCTGAAGCCAACCACATGAGACACGGCTTCCAGTCAAGGAACGGTTTGATAGCCAAGGAAATGAGTCAGTGGACTTGCAGATCGACAGTTATATGAGCCATAGATTCCTTCACCAACCATTACTGTCTTCCTTTACCAACCAGTTCAAAGCGTATCCTTCAGACTGAAAGCCCAGTTCTAATCCCTGGTTTGGCACGTGATTGTTACAGGATAAGGTCTATCTAGGGTTTCAAAATTCTGGTAATTTCCACCAAAGGTTTTATAAGATAACCCACTTGGAGGATTCCCGAATTTCCTGCTCATTACCTTGTGATTCCAGGAATCTTCTAACCAGGAATGAAAGAAAACAATAACCGGCCAGACTGATTAGAACCACAGAGAGTCATTTCCACAATATGATGGCCTGAACACAAGAGACAATCAGGTTAAAACAACAACGACTTGCTCTGTTGTAAATAGTCTGGTTCTGTTTGGGGTCAAGTGATATCAAACTATCTGTTCCGTTGTTGAGTGTCCGGTTCCGTTCTAGGCCAGGTGAAACCAGTTGTTCTGTTCTGTGGAGTCCTGTTTGGTTTTGGGTCATGTGAAACGAGCTGTTCTGTTCTAGAAAGTCATGTTATATGCTAGATGGTGTTACTTCCCTTGTTGACACTGAAACAAATGGTAAGCAACAAAGCTTGTTTGGGTATTCCTTCCAGAGTTGCCTTAGAGCATTTAACCATAGAAATGGCACAAAAACAGTACTACTGGAAGGTTGTATCTCGTGACTCCCTTCATCCAACTGGCTCTTGTATATTATTCACAGAGCTATCCATCCATGCTGTTCCAACAGCCTTGGTGGTTCTGTCTCCTGTCTTCCACCTCAGTCCAAAAGAGCTCTCCTCTCATCTGGTCCAAAAGGGATCATGTTTATGGAAAATGGTTTCTTTTCTCCTTCTTTGAAGCCTGTTTAATACAATGATGACTAACCTTCCAGTAAAAAAATACAGAATAAACGCGGACTGAAAATAGCAATTTTCAAAGCCGTCTTTGTTCCTTCAATTCATAGGCATGTATAAAATAAGTTGTCTCTGATTCAACCCATCTGATTCAGCTGACAAAACTCCTTCGATCTTCAGATCTCCTGTGATTGGTGGTGATGCATGCTGTCAGCAGATTTGTCAAGGGAATGAAAGCATATTATCCAAAGACGGTTCATTCTGTTATGACTGCGAGGTTCCACCCGCATTGTGTTCTGATTACAGTGCCATTATTTTGAACACCGGCCATGTCCACGGACCTCAGGCTTCAGTACAGCAAACCATCATAATGTGTAGCAGAGCTGTCCTCAATCTATGTCCCACACACACACACACACACACACACACTCACACACTAACAGACACACAACAAAAGAGTTAGATTTGGGAAAACATCACCCCTGCTCAAGCTGCTGTGCAGATGAAGTAGAGCCGATCGTTACCTCACTTCCTGTCAGGCTCCCAGAGCTACCTGCTGCCATGCTGTCAGAAGGAAGCCCGCTCACTTTCTCCTCTTCCTCTTATAATCTCTCATTGTCTTTTTGACACTTTCTGTCACTCTCTACCTCAACATCTTTTTCTCCCTTTCATAAACTTTCTCCCCCTACGAGCAAAAAATATCAAT